>JAOTRQ010093595.1:0-10636 GCA_028565875.1 Hoplisoma paleatum
CTCTGGGATCGGTAACGATCCACAGAGTGACCCAGGGTCGATTTCGACTGGAGGGTAAAAATCATCATCATCATCATGTTGGTTAGTAGTAGTAGTTACTATTGGTAGGGTCGGTCATGTGGTAGCAGCATAGAAGTGATTAGTCGGTTGGAATGCACTAGGACTAGTTAGGTCATTTAATTTGAAGTGGATTAACTGGGTAGTTAGTAGGTTGGTGAGCACTGGGATTAGTTAGTTGAGTAAATTAGAAGTGCCAGTGTGGATACGTTTTCTGAGATAATACTAAATGATTAATGGGTTGGTTAGTAGGTTGAGAACTGTAAGATTTAACGGTGGAGTAAATCAGAAGTCCGAGGATTGATCGATAGTCACGTTATTTCTCTGGTTGGTTAGTGGATTGGAGGTGATTAAGATTATATCAGAATGACCAGGGTGGGTGAGTTAAAATACAGTTGTTATGAGGACTAAGTGACTTAGTTGGTTAGTAGGTTGAGAAATAGGTTATGACAGTTATGACTGGTTAATTTGGTGTTTGCTTAGTATGTTGAAAGTCTTTGAGATTAGTTGGTAAAAAAGTGTCAGGATGGGTCAGTTGGTTGGTCAGTAGGTCAGTTAGTAGCTCAGATTGGAAACATTTTCTACTCATCAATCCGATGATTTAAAGGGCAGAATGGGCATACCAACGCCAACGCTGGTAGGTTGGGCAACCAGATTACCAACCAGTAGTCATGTGATTATTGAGCAGTGGTGAGTTTCTGCAGATGGGTCACAAGACGATTATTAGCAGGGTCATGATTTGTCATGTTGGCAGTGCCAGGAGTGGTAGGTTGGCACAGGATGAGCAGCGGCAGCAGGACAGATGGCAGCTTCACACCGAGAGCTTCACACTCAGAGATTCGCCTGATGCGAGCAAACTAGACCCCCCCCCCTTCCCAACACAACCCACCATTTTAACCCCACATCCCCGGCACCCTTCTGGGGCAAACCGGCATGTGAAAGGCTCATGTTAATACCCTGATGGCATTATTAACAACGACTAGCACGCATTTTGCCCGCAGGCGCTGGTGCCCAACGTCTTAACTCAGGGGTGTTTCTGTACTCATGGGGGTCGGGTGTTAATTTTAAGTTCTGATCTCGTTTTTGGGGGGTTGATGTTCTTTTTAGGGTTGAATTGAATTAGGGTTGATGTCCATCAACACGCTGCCATGGAAACATACATTGATTTTCTATGGAACTATGATATTTAAACACGTTTCTGCATTTTATGGAACAATTTAGAATAATTAAATAATTTAGGGAACTTGACATTGACGTTCCCTTCCGACGACCGAACGTGTAATTAAACGTGAAATGGCAAGGGGACGGAAAATCCTAAAACTGTATGTCTTTGTGGTTAATAAATAGGTTTGTGTGTAATACACGGGTCGTTATTTACACACATACGTCCGAGAATAGTATCGTGTTTATAGAAATAAAAGCTGCTGAAAATAAACCAGACACTAAAAATGGAAACTGAGCAGTCAGAAGTTCCTATTATACTAAACCTTATATTAAAATACTTTTCTGAAAGTTTTATGTCATCATAATTATCTAAAGAAAATAACCTTCCTGGTAACACAAACCAAATCTCGGTTGCCGCTGGTTTAGTCAAAGCTATAAATACTCGTTGTGTAGTGCAACTCGTTTAGATTTTTTATGTGGGGGTCTAATTCTCTCTCTCTTTCATCCCTTTCTGACTCTTGCACCCTCTGTGGGGCGCTACCGATCCCCAGAGTTTCTTATCAAATGTTTTTTTTACGGAGTAGGTTGCCAGGTCTTTCACCAACCCGTATCGCTACTGGGGATCTTGTGAATCTACAGGACAATTTTCACATCTCCGTTCAACCTGGTGCATGTTTTTGGACTGTGGAGGAAAACCGGAGTACCCGGAGGAAACCCACGCTGACACGTGGAGAACGTGCAAACTTCACACAGGGAAAGGTCCCGCCGGACCGACTGAATCGGAATCGAACCCGGGACTTCTTGCTGTGAGGCGAAAGTGCTGAACCACTTAGCCTCCGTGCCGCCGGTGGTCTGATGTTAGGGTCTGAATCGAATTTATTTGATTAGAATTATCAGATTGTTTTGCGTAAATCGGAACTAATTTACAGCTGGTGTATCCAGGGCTGGATGTTCTTTTTAGGGTCTGATGTTTCCCCTTTTAGGGTCTGGTTGGTCAGGTCGGACGTTCTCCTTTTAGTCTCATGTAGTATTTTTAGGGTCTGATTATCTCTTCGTAGGGTCGGATTTATTCAGATTTGATTTCTCATGTGAGGGTCTAATGTGTTTATTAGGCACAGATTGTTATACGTAAATCAGAATTTGGTAAACATTTATGTTATAAGTAATTTAAATCTGATGCATCTTGGGCTGGATGTTCTTTTTAGGGTCTGATGTTCTTTTTTAGGTCTGATGTTTTCTTTTGTAGTGTCTGGCGTTCTTCCTTTTCAGGTCTGATGTTTCCCTTTTTAGGGTCTGGTTTTCTTTTCGAGGTCGGACGTTCTCCTTTTCGAGTCTAATATTGTCCATTTAGGGTCTGATTATCTCTTTGTAGGGTCTGATTTGTTTTTTTTAGACTCAGATGTTCTTTTATGTTCTGATTTAAGCGTTCATGTGGGGGTCTAATGTTCTTATTCGGCTCAGATTGGATTTTGGGGGTCAGGTGTTCTCAGTAGGTAAGAACGGGTGAGGGTGAAGGTTTTTATATTCCGTAGTGATTTTCCTCTTCAGGTTTGCTCTCACCCTGTCAAGCTCTTCTGACATGTTCTTTTTTTGGGGGGAGGGGGGGAGGTTCTGATCCGTGTGCTGTGATTTAACTGTCTGTGACGTCTCCACCTCTCACCTCACTGTTCGTCTCTCCTTTTTTTTGGTACCTGCCGGATTAAAACAGAGCCTCTTCAGGATGAACCTCGAGCTGTTTTCCTTTCCTTTCACACCAATTTTGGCATGAGCGCCCCCTCTGACAGGCGTGAAAGTGTCTGTAAACCTTTCAGTATCGTCAGAGCCGAGTGATTCTGCAACGTTCACTCACAAGATCCGAGGTTTTTTTCTCTCTCATCCAAAGACACTGCGCCCGGGGATGCCAACGTATTTATTTTGATCAGTCCTGACGTGCCAGTCATGCCAGCCTGTTCATAGTTCACCAACACACCAGTCCAGACACCTTTAACAACCTGGAGTGTGGATCAAAGTCATCCAATCTACAACCGGCCATAAATAATTCTTGGTTCTCCTTTTTAGGGTCTGATGTTCTCTTTCTCTGTGTCTCATATTTTATTTTAGAAACCAGACCCAAAAAGAGAAAAATATTAGACCCCTGAAGGAAGAACATTGGGCCTCTTAAAAGAAAAACATCAGATCACATCAGACTGTGAAATTAGGAAATCAGACCTCAAAAGAAAGAACATCAGAGCCTTAAAATAGAGCATCAGACCCCAAAAGAAAAACATCAAAGCTCTAAAAGGAGAACATTAGACCTTAAAAAAACATCAGACTTTAACAAAGAAGAACATCAGACACCCAAAAGAAAAACATTGAACTTTCACAAATAAAAACATCAGACCACAAACGAGAACATCAGACTGTAAGTTTAGGAAATATGATCCAAATGAACACCAGACCATGAAAAGATCAGACGGCAAAAAACAAAACAAAAAACACACCAGACTCCAGAATGGAAATCAGATGGAAATCAAAATAGCATCAGACCACCCCGTAAAGAATATCAGATGAAGATGAAGAGTCAAACCACAAAAAAGTGATCATCAGACACTCCTAAAAAGATCAGAAGACCGTTAGACCCAAATAAGGGAAATATCAGACCCTTAAATGGAGATCAGATCCTACAAAAGACATCAGGTATCCAAAAAAAACATCAGACTCCGCCTCCCCCCAAAATAATAACAGAATTCTGAGAAGAAAACCCCACAAAAGAAAACATCTGACCCCCCCCAAAAAAGAGAGCATCAGACCCAAATAATCTGATCAGATCCCCTATGTAAGATCTACACCATGATTTGGGTTTGTTTTCATGGAGAAACTGAGCAGATATTGACGAGTGTATTTTAGCATTCACGCCGATGCTACATGCTTATTTATAAGAACATAACGTGGCCTCCAGGATCTATTTTTGTCGCCTATTTATTTTGGAGCCTGCCGCCGGGATGGGGGCTGTTTATCACCCCTCCTGACAGAGACGCCGTCGGAGCCATGGCGGAGAAACCAGAGCAGGATTAACACGTCTCACACTAACGAAAAACTGATGATGTGCAGAAAACGTCAAGGTTCCTGAGGAACTGTAGAACTGTGGACCCGTTCGGGTCCTGATAAACGTCTCGTGTTCCCACACTAGTCCAACGATTCGCATTTGTCAATGAGCAATTTATATGAGGGCAAAAGTATGTAGATACCAGAGCATGAGATGATGTTCTATACATCCAGCACAATCAGTTCTACTATTTCAAAAAGAACATCTGACCCCAAAAGGCACATCAGACCCCCAAAAGTCCTATTTGTTGGTGTTTGATGCGCTCCTTTTTAGTGGTCCTATGTCCTCTATTAATGGAGTTTTCTATTTTGGCTCTGGAGAGATTTCTCAATCTTTTGATAATACTTGGACTGTAGATGGTATGTACTTTTTTGATGACTAATGGTGTTTTATTTTGGGGATTTGATATTATTTTTGAGATCTTTAATGTCTTGGTATTGGTCTTATTATTATTATTTTGTCTGATATCCTTTCTATAGGGACTTTCTTAGAGGAGAGGTCTAATGTTTTGGTTCTGCTTTCCTCTTTTTTGAGCGTCCGAGGCTCCCTTTTTGAATCTGATGTTCTATTTTGGATCTGATATCTCTTTTATGCTTGATGTTCCATTTTTTGGCATCTGATGATCATTTTTATGAGTCTGTTATTCTTTTTGAGGTCTAATGTCTTTTTGGGACTATGATATTTTGTCATTGGGGACTGATTCATTTCTTTTGTTGTCTGATATTCTTCGTATAGAGGACCAACCATTTGGGGGGTCTGATGTTATCCTTTTGTGGTCTGATGTTCTCTATTTTTGGATCAGATATTTTTTGGGAATTTGTTGTTTTATTTTGGCATCTGATGTTCTTCTCTTTGGATATCTTGTTTGGTAAATGATCCTTTTGGTGTCTGTATAGCGGCCTTTTTTTATTATAAAGATCTGATGTTCTCTTGTTCTGGTTCTCCTCTGATGTTCCCTTTTTTGGGGTTTGGTGTTTTCCAATTAAGGGCGAGACATGATCTTGTTTTGTGGTATACCATTTTCTGTTTGGGGGTCTCTTCCTTTGGTCTCCTGTTCTCCTTCCTGTGGTTTAATGTCTTTTTAAGGGTCTATTTTGCTATAATTCTTGGGTCCTGACATGTCTGACATCTCCTCATTTTAAATTGATTGAGACCCCTTGTTGCTGGTTTAAAAGTTGAACCTTCTCTCAGACCGCGTTGTGTTTTGTGTGTAGATTTTGGGATCCGTATTAGGAGGGAAGGATTAGCTTCTTCACATTAAACACCTCTGGCAGAGGAGCGCCGGGGGAGAAGAACCCCACAACTGGTAAAAAAAAGAAGTCCAGACTGAAAAGGGCAGCTAATTATAGTGGAGCAGGAATTACATCATGGCATCGTGCCAAGAAAATAACGTTTAAAATGTTTTGGTGCTGACAATAACGAACAAACGAAAATCATTACCAGACTTACAGAGTCTGTTACAGCCGAAACTCGTTAGAGGTCTGTGTATGTTTGCAACGATAAGTCTCCACTCCTCTAGGAGGCAATGCATTCATATATGAGGCTATATCCTGTCATACATTCATTCTTTTTGATAAGATTTAACATTTTTTGTTTTTTTTCTTTTCTTTTTAAGAACTGCTCTTCTTTTTGTAGTCGATTGATGATTTTGGTGTTTAGTAGTTTATTCACTCAGTGTGTGTCCCATTGTGGATGGTTGGCTTGTGGATGGTAGGCAATGATGTTTTTTTTGTTTTTAGGCATGTCCTTTTGCTGACTATAGTGGGATAGGATTTCATATTTTATAGGGCTCTAATATTTACCTCTGGTGGTCCAGTTTGGATAAGTTTTCAATGAGAGTGGATGAAATTGTGTACTGGTGCTTCTGTGAAGTTTATTTTTTCAGATGCTTTGAGGTCTGAATCACAGGAAAAGTAAACGAAGTCTGGCCAGATAAACAAAACGAGCACAGAACATGAAAATAGACAAACATAGGAACGTCAAGAGCACAGCAGAGCTTTAAAAATTCAGGAAATTGGCTCTTGTCAGGGCTCAGCATCGAGCCGAGTGCTTGAACGAAAAGCCTCGACTGTGCTTTTATAAATATAGATTATATTTATACATTTTCCGTTATCGGTTTGTGTTTGTAAAGCTGTTACAGAGCAGAATTAAGAGTGTAGATGTGAAATTCTTCATTGTGTGGATAAGTATTGTGGGTTATTTATCAAGCTCAGGCAGCTCGAACGCTCTCGACTGGATGATGGATTGAGTCCTGTGTAGAAAAGATACTGAGAGGAACAAAAACAATTCAGATTTACTCACAGAACCTTAAATACAGACAATGCCACCTTAAATTGAGAGAAAACCACCATGAATTAAGAGAACATTGCACAGAACACCATCATAAATTCTGAGTATAGGCGTAACATTTAGAAAGAACCACCTTATGAAAGAACATTTTAATTAAATTTAAAAAACACTGCTTAGAAATTTGACAATTTGACCTTAAATTCGGAGAACACTGCATTAAATTTAGAGAACACCCTAATAAATGTAGGGATCAAAACCTTGAATTGACAAAATACCACCTTAAATTCTGAGATCGCTTTAAATTATAGAATGCCACCTTAAATTAAGGAGAATAGCACATTGAATTCAGAGAACAATGCCTTAAATACAGATGACATCTTATTAAAATAAAAGAATACCACCCTAAATCCTGTAACCATTTTCTATTCAGAGAATACCACCTTAAATCCTGTAACCACTTTATATTCAGAGAATACCACCTTAAATCCTGTAATCACTTTATATTCAGAGAATACCACCTTAAATCCTGTAAC
This sequence comes from Hoplisoma paleatum, assembly GCA_028565875.1. NCBI lineage: Eukaryota > Metazoa > Chordata > Actinopteri > Siluriformes > Callichthyidae > Hoplisoma > Hoplisoma paleatum. Next base: position 7,129 of record JAOTRQ010093595.1, read on the forward strand.
CATTTTATATTCAGAGAATACCACCTTAAATCCTGTAACCATTTTATATTCAGAGAATACCACCCTAATTTTTAAGAAAAGCATCATAATATTTCAGACGTATATTTGTTCAGGTATTTTACGAGTATTATTATGAGTATTTTATTGATCTTAGCCGCCGCGGTGTTTGTCTTTAGCAGAGGTTATTGCAGGTCACAGGATGCGCCATAATGGAAACACACATTAGCAAACATTTAGCGCGCTAAAATAGCAAGAAATCAGTCTGAGATTAGCCATTAGCGCGCAGAGCACCAGTACTTAAAAGCTCGGGCTGTGTGTAGCGTATCTCATGGCGGGTGGATGATGCTAATGATACGTAGCATGTAGTTACCATTCTCAGGGATGCAGCATGGCGGTAGCGACGATACAGATTATGATTGATTGGGTGGATTTTTTTTTAAACAAGGTGCGAGTTTGGTGCCTGTTAGCGCACATGCTAGGTCATGGAGTGTTGAAGTGTGTGTGTGTGTGTGTGTGTGTGTGTGTGTGTGTGTGTGTGTGTGTGTGTGTGTGTGTGTGTGTGCGAGTGTGTAAGTGTGTTCTGAAAATAATTGCTCCTTCTGTTGGATGTAGCAGCTTCACTCGGGTGACAGATGAGTTGTGATTATGGTTCTGGGTTCGACAGGCGCTCCGCGGCGGATTCTTGACACGTGGGCATCTGCTCATCCCCAAAAATTGGGAAGTGAAAATAAGGAGGCGTCCGGGGGGGAGGCTGTGTATCTTCGGGGTTGGTCAGAACTGGTTACCATGGCGTCACTTACTTGCTATCTCAACCCATATACCAGTTATATTGCTAGCACAACTATAAACCAGTACACAACAGTGTACATTCTATACTATATAACCTACACCAGTATATACCAGTATACACTATATTCTACACCCTACACCAGTATATACCAGTATTCACCAGTATCCACTCTAAACTACACCCTACACCAGTATATACCAGTATACACCAGTATCCACTCTATACTACACCCTACACCAGTATATACCAGTATACACCAGTGCACACCAATATATTCCAGGATACACCAGTATCCACTCTATACTACACCGTACATCAGTATATACCAGTATACACCAGTGAACACTCTATAATACACCCTACAGTTTGTTCAGTACTGGTTGGTACTGGTATATACTGGTGTTTACTGGTGCAGTGTGTGATAAAGAGTGTATACTGGTTTGTACTCGTTTATTATGCTGTTAGTGATGTATACTGGTTTGTACTGGCTTATTCAGCTGTTAGTCATGTATACAGGTGTATACTGGTTTGTACTGGTTTATAATGCTGTTAGTGATGTATACTGGTGTATACTGGTTTGTACTGGTTTATTCAGCTGTTAGTCATGTATACTGGTGTATACTGGTTTGTACTGGTTTATAATGCTGTTAGTGATGTATACTGGTACAGTGTGCAATAAGGAGTGTATACTGGTTTGTACTGGTTTATAATGCTGTTAGTGATATATTCTGATGTATACTGGTTTGTACTGGTATATTCTGCTGTTAGTGATATATACTGGTGTATACTGGTTTGTACTGGCTTATAATGCTGTTAGTGATATATATTGGTGTATACTGGTTTGTACTGGCTTATAATGCTGTTAGTGACATATATTGGTGTATACTGGTTTGTACTGGCTTATAATGCTGTTAGTGATATATATTGGTGTATACTGGTTTGTACTGGTTTATAATGCTGTTAGTGATATATATTGGTGTATACTGGTTTGTACTGGCTTATAATGCTGTTGGTGATATGTACTGGTGTATACTGGTTTGTACTGGTTTATAATGCTGTTAGTAATATATACTGGTGTATACTGGTTTGTACTGGTTTATAAAGCTTTTAGTGATATATATTGGTGTATACTGGTGTGTACTGGTTTATAATGCTGTTAGTGATATATACTGGTGTATACTGGTTTGTACTGGTTTATAATGCTGTTAGTGATCTATACTGGTGTATACTGGTTTATACTGGCTTATAATGCTGTTAGTGATCTATACTGGTGTATACTGGTTTGTACTGGCTTATAATGCTGTTAGTGATATATACTGGTGTATACTGGTGTGTACTGGTTTATAATGCTGTTAGTGATCTATACTGGTGTATACTGGTTTATAATGCTGTTAGTGATGTATACTGGTGTATACTGGTTTGTACTGGTTTATAATGCTGTTAGTGATGTATACTGGTGTATACTGGTTTGTACTGGTTTATAATGCTGTATATAGGTGTTTACTGCTGTGTACTGTTGCATGATGGTTGTAGACGGAGTGTGTTTTTCTCTCTTAACCAGAGGTTTTCATGCTGCTCTGATGTGACGGTGATGAATAAACGTCTCAGCGTCGTCTCATCGTCTCAGCCGGTTCTCGCTCGGCACTCACCTCACCCCGAGAGGTAAAAATGTGGACGCTCTAATCAGTGTATTGCCCTCGCTGGTGCCGGCGGGTGTGTGATTACAATCTCGTCATTATTCTGCTCACATGAACCTGTGTAATTATCTAATCTCCCGCCCTCCGCCTGATTGTTGTGTAGATTTCAGGTTTTCTTTGACATTTAATTTTTTTTCTCTCACCGGTGGCATCGAGGCTCGTCCAGTGATGAGGAAGAGGGCAGATTCGAACTCCTGATTACCTTTAATATTAAATAAATATAATTCTTCAATCAATTCTTTCTTTTACGATGAAATAATAGAGTTTCTGCATCATTTTTTGATTGTACGGCAGCTCAGTTATTACTTTGTATTATTTTGAATCGTGGTTCCACTGATGGTCTCAGAGAAAAGTCGGCATTCTAGTTCATCCCAATACAGATAGATAGAGATAAAAAGTACTGTAATCATCCTTGATAAGGAATTTCGTTGTTGCAGCAGCAATACACATAATACACACAGAGATGTACACAATGTAGAGGAACAATGGCTCTAGTATAGTATATTTGTGAATACTTGTGTTTATACGGGTGTATAGTAGTGTATAGTGCTGTATGCTGATGTATAAACTGCTAAATATTCAGTTATACTGGCATTGTCTGTTGTATAGTTGTGTACACTGGTGTATACTAGTGTAAACTGGTGATTACTGGTATATTTTGGTGTATAGTTGTTTATTCTAGTGTATACTAGTGTAAACTGGTGATTACTGGTATATACTGGTGTATAGTTGTTTATTCTAGTGTATACTAGTGTAAACTGGTGATTACTGGTATAATCTGGTGTATAGTTGTTTATTCTAGTTTATACTAGTGTATACTAGTGTAAACTGGTGATTACTGGTATAAACTGGTGTATAGTTGTTTATACTGGTGTATACTAGTGTATACTAGTGTAAACTGGTGATTACTGGTATAAACTGGTGTATAGTTGTTTATACTGGTGTATACTAGTGTATACTAGTGTAAACTGGTGATTACTGGTATAAACTGGTGTATAGTTGTTTATACTGGTGTATACTA
>JAOTRQ010093615.1:0-10633 GCA_028565875.1 Hoplisoma paleatum
CCTGTATATCGTGTAATGTTCATATATTAGCGAGGCAACCGGGGCTGGGAACGAATTAATTGTATTTGCGTTATTTCATATGGGGAAATGTGTTTCCCCATAAAACCGACAGTTTGGAACGGTTTGTGGTCGGTAACCGGGGTTCTATTGTATATTGGTCTGTCTGTATGTCTGTCAACAAATTATGCCTCCTAGTGTATTGTACGTGTCACTACATTACTTATGGAATATTTTAATAATGAATAAAACATATTAAATAGTAGTAACAGTGAAAGAGCTGCTGGAAAGAAAAAAATCTTTTAATAATATTATCTTTCTTTTTCAGTTCGCTCGCTCGATGGGCCAGTTCATCCATTCTCAAAAAATCAGCGATCTGAAGGTGTGGACGAGTCAGATGAAGCGGACGATCCAGACGGCCGAAGCGTTGGGTGTACCATACGAGCAGTGGAAAGCTCTCAATGAAATCGATGCTGTGAGTCTTAACCGAATCGAGTTTTCTAAATTGCAGATATTATAATTATTTAAACTTAAAATTACCCATTAAACTGAAATAATTCTGTTTAAAATAAGTCTGCTTAAAAGTTCAACTAAGCATATGTAGTCAATTTGATCAAAATGATCCTAGAACAAGGGATGTAGTTTTCCCCCAGTGCTTAATCCGGTTTCGAGCAATGTTTAGATACAAACTGGGCCATACACTAAGCACCTGGAAAGGTTGCCAGTCTATTTACAGTGTATAAAGATAAACACACACACACATGGTGCAGTTTCTAACAAACCTAACTGCATGGGTTTTGACTGTGGGAGAAAAAACAGTGTCTGGACAAATCTCACACAGACACTGGGAGAAAACGTCAGATCACCTTATCTGGGACTTCTTGCTGTGAAGCGACAGTGCTAACCACCAAGCCAGCATCGCACCAGGCATTGGCTGTTGTAGAATGCTCTGTAGCACAATGGCTTTGTAATATGTGGTTATTAAATAAATAATCTCATGACTTGTTGACTTTTGCTGTTGAACCGATAACTTTCCGATCACAGGCCCAGTTCCCTAAGCACAAGGTCACGACTGCCCTTCAGAGCTGAATGAGTTAATATTAATATTGGATCCAGAGTTTGAAAAATTCCTATAAAATAATAACAGGATATTTTATTTGTAACACAATTTTTATTTGATTCCAATCGCATAGGAAGTGGTACGAACCCATTAAAGCCACTGAAATATATAACTAGTCAGGGTGATAAAAAAAGATGTTCTGCTAAAAAGAAAGAGAACTGACCAATTTGGTCAAGCCTTGTAGGAATTACTACTGAGAAATCTCTGAAAACATTTTATGAATTAATGTGTGTGTGTATTATAGGGTGTATGTGAGGAGTTGATGTATGAGGAGATTCAGCAGCGGTTTCCACTCGAGTTCGCCCTACGTGATCAGGACAAATATCGCTACCGTTATCCTAAAGGGGAGGTAAGGCATTTGGACGAGGTTGGTCAGCATCGCATGTGTTTCATGTACACCAAAGAAAAAGAAGTATAAACGATCATTTCTTCAGCTTTTATTTAGCACTGCCAGTTCTATCCTATAAATGTTCTTTCCAATGTTAGAAAATTATACAATTATTAAGGACTTTTTTTCTTTGAGCAGTTTTAAGATCATTTTAGTCCAGATTATCTAGGTGTGTGTTTGACTTGGTTTTCTATGAATTAAATTTTTTTTTGGCCAGGCCTCCCTTGTAAAAATCTTGTATCTCAGTGGGACTAACCTGATTAAATGAAGGCTATAGAAAAATAAAATGTTGCCATCAATAATTGCTCTAGCTACAAGAATGTTTTTCATGGATTAAGCATCGCGTCCATCCTTCTTTATTGTAGTCATACGAGGATCTGGTGCAGCGCCTCGAGCCCGTCATCATGGAGCTGGAGCGGCAAGAGAACGTCCTGGTCATTTGCCACCAGGCTGTAATGCGCTGCCTGTTAGCCTATTTCCTGGACAAGACGGCAGGTGAGCTTCTCTGTGGTTCCCCGGCTCGGGATTGTGTGTGTGAAAGCATTTCTGAATGAAGCTACTGATCTCTGAGCGCTCCGGTTTCAACCCACAGTCCAAAAACATGCAGGTTAGGCTAATTGAAGATACAAATTTATACATGACTGTTTGATGTGACTTGTGTGATGAACGACTGTCTCTGAGTATTTTCTGCATTATCTTGTCTTGTTAGTTGGGTGGTCAATGATTTGTCGCCCCGGCCGCTATCTGTGAGAGTTTATAGTCTGGATTTGTCCAATTGGACGCCTTGAAGAAGCTTTAAAGCAAAGATGTTGTTTAAGTGATGATGTATAAGCAACGGAAATCAAAATCATTATTTGCCCCTGACACTGATGAAGCAAGGTGACCGAAGAACCCTCGTACCGATCGCTTAATGAGGCTGCATTTGTTTCACAGAGGAGCTGCCTTACCTGAAGTGCCCACTGCACACCATGCTGAAGCTCACACCCGTGGCTTACGGTAACGCATGTCGAGCTTATAAACCCACTCAAAGCTTTTGAACTGCATGCTTACATGATGCGTGACGACTTGTCTTCCTCCTGCAGGCTGCAAAGTGGAGTCCGTCTTCCTGAACGTGGAAGCGGTGAACACTCACAGAGGAAAACCAGAGGTGAGAGACAATTTCAAACTCTCACATGTTTTCTACATCATATACACGCCTCCAGCATATGTAAGTGGTATCTGATCGATAGAGTGGCGTCGTGCTTGGTCACGTGACCTGATGGGTCAGTATGACGAAGGGGTCCACGGGTGAAATTTACCTCAGCATAGGCATTAAAAACACCTGATAGCAGTGTTTATTTTCAGGAGCAACTTTATCCTGTTCACTGACATTCCTAAATTAGAATAAAGTTTTAGGAGTGTGATTGGGCATTCTGAGAGTCAACAGGTCAGTGCCCTTGAGCAAGGCATCGAGCTGCTCCCGGGGCGCCTTGCCTAGGGCTATCTGCCATGCCTGTCACGTTTTCTTACTACGGTCATCTGGTGTGTCCTTTACTGGTGTTTATGTGCGTTTCGCTGCACAGATTGAGTTAAAATGCAGAGGAGACGGTTGCCACGATCACCTCGACTAGTTAAGATTTGTGTCTAGGCCAAATCAAAAGTGCTCAGAACCTCCAGGAACTCTTAAGACGTCAAACGTTCAAAGCTGTCATCAAAGCAAATTGTGCCTATTTGTAAAATTTGTTGTGATGGTTTGGACGTCTTCAGAATATTTTCTATCAGGGAGAAAGAAAATTATTGAAAGTCCAGACTTTGGTACAGGGGGGGTACGATATATGCACGATGGAAACACTTCTTGATTTTGAGGACTGTTTGTGGTCTTTATTGTTGAAGAATTAAGTAATAAAACTATAACAAAGCAATAATAAGTACTCTGTATAAAAGCTGTTTTTACGGTTGCCAAGATGGAATGATTTAACTCTCAAACGAGGCGTTCAGAATGACTTCCTCACCACGACTTGTTTCACTTCCACCCCCGTTACATCTGCACACTTGTGAACGCAAACCATGTGACTCCATGTCGTATCAAGTCGTCTTGTGATGTCATTTTTGTGTTTGTGTTGTGCAGAACGTAGATGTGTCGAGGATGCCAGAGGAGGCGTTGATAACCGTACCGGCTCATCACTGAAACGCACGCACACATACACACACACACACAGTCCTATTCACCAGGACAAAACAGAGACTTGCTTTAGCACTTAAGTTTCCTCCCAGACATCTTGAGTTTGTTTTATAGTCTTCCGTGTCTGCAAGAACTCGCAGTCGTGGATCGTTTACGTGAAGTCATGGGCCTGCATTATGTCATAATGTACATAAATGTCGAAATAATCATTATGCTGCTACAACTCAAAACGCACAATCAAAGGCTGATTTTTAAAAAATATTTTATTTTCTTGTGAACAATGATTTTATTATTGCTTTTTAAAACGTGAAAAAAGGTCCCAAAGTAAATAACCGAAATGTTGTCTTACCTTAAATTACAAAAATGTTTTATTAAATGCTAATAAAAGTTCAATAATACAACTTTTTTGCCATATCGTCACCTTGGAATTATAAGGTTCTATCTGACTTTTTGGTACAATTTTGTTATGCACATATTCTTAACATTTTATGTTGTTTTTTTTCTTCTTTGCTTTTTTTGGACTCTTGTATGAAAGAGACTTGTTCCACAAAAGTTTTGCTAAATGGGATGCAAAATATTTATCAATTTTCAATATCTCAAAACTGCTCCGAATGCTCAAAAGAATGATTTGTTGTCATACATTTTGCATAAGCAGATCTAAATATTTGTCACAATAACTCATAGTTCTGAGTAAATAAATGCTGCGTGATTGGAGTTGAGAGGTTTTGTCATCACGGTGTAACAGAGTGCCGCGTGCAGAACAGTACAATAAACGGTGCAGATACGCAATCGTACAATAAATACACAATAAAAAGATCTGATGAGACTAGAGAACGTGTCGTACATGATAAGTAAATGAATGCGATGTAAGTTGTTGCTGTGTAAAATCAAAAGTACATTCAATATTTTCTCCATACATCCACAATCTAGTTTTAACAGCATTTAAACCTATTTAGGGTCACAGTGGGACATGCACTGGGTGAATACACTAAAAACCTGAACACTTGACCAGTCTGTTGGATGGTCTAAACCAGGGGTTACCAACCTTTTTGAAACGGAGAGCTTCTTTTTGGGTACCAGTTTGATACACACTTGTGAAATCACACTTGTATAACATTTAACATGTTACTATTAATAATTAAATTTTCAACAATAATTTAACAAGGTAGGAAACAAATAAATATCAATATGCAAAATATGCAGCTATTCTTAGAACAGGCCAACGGGCGACTCATGAGGTCCTTTCAGGCAACCTGGTGCCCGCGGGTGCCCCCTGGTATAGATGGTTAATACATCTTGATTAATGATTAGAAGTCCGTGTCTGTATACTTTTGATCTGCTAGTTTTTTAAAAGTAATCTTAAATTAATGTTCATGATGCTCTTTTTTGGATGATCTATTTTGCAGGATATTTGATCAAATTGATTCATTGATCAGATTTCTAAGCGTATTCGTTTCATTTAGATAATGATATTTCCGTGACACTACATGTCTCATAAAGAATTACAAGCGCTCACTTTACAAGCGCAATCGAAGAGGAAGTTGAACAATTGAAACTGCCGTTGAATCTGTATAATTTATGAAAGTTAATGAAATTTATCATCTGAATATTGTCACTTGAGCAGATTCTGCTCCGGTTTAACACCAGTTGCTGTTTAGGATGCAACGCTTGATATTTTATCTACTTATTAGACTCGATCTAATAAACGAGAAATAAAGGTTGTGCTGTTTCTGGACGGATCTGTTCCTGTAATAAAGCTATAAAGGTCTGAACAATCCTAGTGTATCCCATAATGCTTACGAGTATTTTATATCTGCTCATTATGTCATTGGTGTGATAAATCATTAGCCTTTTATTAATTTTTTATACTGACACTGTTACTCGCCCATTTTATGACGTTGATTTTTTTTCTTTTCTTTTTAGAATGTGAACATTCATCGATCGACAGACGATGCCTTACAGACTGTCCCTCCTCACCTTTGACCCTTATAGCAGTTTTTCCCTGGTTCACCCTGATTCCCGTCTGGTTTGCTCTTTTTCACCTGGTGTTTTCTGGTCTACCCTGGTTCACACCAGTTCACCTCTGTAAGCCATGGTTCACCCTGGTCCTCCCTAGTTTGACCCGGGTTCCCAAAGCCCCTGGTGGTGAAAATGCTCTGTCTCGTGTGTCTGAATACTTAATCCGTCCTCATCAGGGGTTATCATGGTCATTCCAGATCACACAGCCCTGCATATTTAATCTCCAGGTCTCACATCACACACTCCAAACTCAAATACACATCTGTACAGAAGTCAAGCATGATGCAGACTCTCAATCGTTAAGCCGGTTCATGGGCACAAAGATTATGGAATGGTGCATCAGGCTGGTTGCAACACCTGATTCTTTTAACTGTATGTGGATTCTAGTTTGTTTTTAATTATATGCAGTACATTCACATGAAGACCATTCGACAGAAGGGAATTATAACAGATCATGTTATTTTTCTCATGGGAATGATTGGTGTAACCGACTTGCTTATAAAACACAAGCGGGATCTTTTTTTTTTCTTAAATGATGCTTGATTTTATATCATGTCCAGCATAGTATTGATGTATAGTTCTGCAGAGTATAGATTTTAGTATTGTCGGGTTAGCTGCTGTCTTTCCACCTTATTGGATAGTTAAATGGACATCGTTCTTGATTTTCTTTTAATACTTGAATATTTTAATATGTATTAAGAGTTTAAAGCCGATTACCCACCACAAAGTCGGTTCGGTTGGACTTAAAAGGGCATAAAGGTATTTAAATATAAGCACTAACCAAACATGTCTAATCTTAATGCAGATTGTTTTGCAGATGTTTGTCATCTCATCACATGGTGCATGCTATGCACAATAGAGCTTGATCCTGAGCACCTGCACTTTGTTTCGTGTTGTTAAAGTTGAACCTGGAGATTAAATCAGGGACTCGTGTAATATAAATTTGTACTGTATTTGCTGGGAGTAGATGTATGTGAATTACAGTACATGTGTGAATTGGGGTGTGATGATTTCTCGTTTTGCACTCCTGGTATCAGTATTGTGCTGTGGTGTCATTGTTTCTGATCTCATCTCTCTGCTACTTTGAGGGATTTCTGTCTCGTTTGAGTGTAAATGATTCGACAAATGACTCACTTAAGATCCCAATCAGTCTGGTGTTCACACACACACACACACACACAACTTTTTTGGCTGCATAATAGAAATCGATCATTTTTGGATCGTTGTAAATGGACGAAGCATTTTTTGTTTTCAGGATTAATACCTGTGAAGTAAAGCTGAACATGAAGAAACCATGTGTGTGTACAGTATAACATGCTCACACGTCATGCACTGGTTATCGTGATAACACATTGAGGAACAATATACTGTACGTGATTGGTGATGTATTAAAGGCAATAAACTCTAGAAATAAGGTGTGTGTACATCCTGGATTTGTTCTACTGGCTAAATCAAATTTAAACAAAAATGTAAAGGGTTTGAATAAGCAGAAACAATTCTTAATGTCAGTGGCCCACTGGGTGTTTGGTATCCTTTGTCAAAACTGTGCAGATACAGTCAACAGTAAACACAACCAAGTAACAAAATTACGCTCTAAGAACGTTCCTAAAATGTTCTGTTTTGGCTTTATTTTAAGTCAGGCCCGGGGGCCAACACACAATATACACAAAAAGTAGATGATGCACAGTACAAGAATACAATTGTATAAATAGCTAAAAGGGTCTAGGAATGAAGTGAGAAGTGTTTAGAGCCTTTAAAAAAACAAAAATTGGTGTTTTTGGTATGTTCTCTACCGGAATATTTCAGAAAAATGAACATGCTTAAAAACCATCTCATTTGTATTAGTACAGTTTAGAATTCAATAAGTTTTGTTTTGCGTACATTTTTCTCCTAAACATCACTGGATCTGCTAAATTGTGAGATTAAGAGCAAAATAAAGTATTCACAAAAGATTTAGGCATTATCAGTTCAATAGTGCTTATTTGTTTAGCCTTTTATTTAGTTTTTAGGGGAAAACATGCAAACTTCTACTCGGGGATTAAACCCAGCAAAATCATGTAATATTTATCGAACGTTCTACAAATGAGAGAGCTTGATATAATGTTAGTGCAAGTTGTAAGAATGATTCCTGTTAGCTAGGTACATAGAACTAAATAAATTAAAAGCTAATCTCTAAAGATTTAAATAGTTTTTCTTTTTTGAGAGGTTGAAGTGGAGAAAGGGAAGGAAATGAATCATCCTTCTGCTTTTGATACACTTGTAATAAACGTGGCTGACAAGAAAAGATCAGCTACTTAACTAATGGTCTCACCAAACGAATTAGTGCTATGCAGTTCTGAGTTTGTTGGAACTAAACTAAATGACATGAAAAATTGTGCAATGTTTATGGATGATTGACAGCTCAGACATAAATATAAATTGAGCTATTTTCTTAGAAATCTATCTGTTTGAACTCATTAGCTATAAAACCCTGAAGCATTGCATAAACATTTCGAGGTTAAATAAAACCTCATTCTGTACCACTAGTCAGCCAGGATTCAAGAAAGACTAGCATTTTTGGGCAACCAGATGGTGACCTGCAGATTATAGAACAGGGCTTGTGATCGAGAAGTTAATGATTAACTTGATTCGATTCCAAATGGTGAAGGGTCACGACTGAAGTGCCCTTGAGCACGAACTGCTCCAGGCTCTGTGGCTAGGGTTGCCCACTGTGCACGGCACATGTGCTCACTACCGCCCCTTAGTGTGTGTCCACTAGTGTGTGTAAATGTGTTTTTTTGTACAGATTGTATTAATGTCAAGTGTGTAAAAAGCAGTGGTAACAATATTTCAAATCTAAATGACTAACAAACTAAATGTCTCTCGTTCTAATAACAACAATGTTCTTATTTTGTTTTATTCTTTGATTTTCAGTCTGCTAAACACAAACAAGAAAATTTAAATGCAGTTTATATTTACCCCAAACTGAAAAATCAGGGTTTACCTTGTTTCAATAAAAACCCTCCAGGTACAGAAAGCGCAATATAATTTTATTGGTGTATTCACATGGGTGATACATTTAATGCAGTCGTTCAAAATTCACCTGGTTTCTTTGTAAAATATCAATCACAAACTTTCAGGTTTCTGTTGCATTATAATCGTGGCCCAATTTCTTTTAAATCTCAATAACAAAAACACATGAAGTTCATAGATATGTATATAAAAAACAAACAATACAACTTACTGGAGACATTATGATGTGTTGATGGTACTTCCTGTACCCATGGTTATTAATTTAAATAATGGATACCTCTTTTAAAGGACCTGCCTTGACCTTATGTATATTTTATAATTTTCAGAAAACAGGGGCATTTTTTTTGTTGTTCAATGTACATTTATCAATATCCATGGGACCAAAAAGCACCGTTGACTAAGGTGGGACACTGTACGGCACGGCGAAATCGGTCGTTCTTTCGCCTCTCTGTGGTCTTGATTTGCTAATTTGATTCTGCAATGCCGCTCTCAGCGGGAAACGCGCCATGAGGACGCATGCCGCTCCTCAAAACTGCAAAAAGAAAACACATGATGAAAAGACGCCGGTGAAATGGGATTTAAAAAACGATCATTGAGGGATCAGAAACTAAAACGTACATTCTTAAGGAACTCCTCGGCCACGATACGAGCTCGGGCATTGACTGCCAGTTTCATCTCGCTGATCTCCTTGTCGATCTCCTCCATGAAATGGATTACAAAGTCCACCAGCTTATGCTTGTACATCTGCTCCGTGTGGAAGTTGGTGATCAGGAAGCTGATGTCATAGCCCTATATCAACCAAGTGAATGACAGAGAAACACAGAAGTAATAAATAACAGGTATTAGCAAATTTTTGCAATTGCATCCCTAATGTATACACACAATAGCTTCAAAAACTAGTCCACACGGCCTGCAAACAATCCTAAGATGACCATATGAATGCTCACCTCGACAGGTTTCCTTCTTAGGATGAAGAAGTTCTCTGCTCGCATCATCATGAAGCGCATAAACTTGTGGCACAGGATCTTCTCGATCTCATCGGCCTGATCAGAACAAACAGGGCGGTAGGACTTTAGTTAATCCTCATTAAACATTTATTAAGCAAGAGAATACATACATGAGATACAAACTGGTGATATTACAAAATCCTTGCCCAGGCTGAATTTCTTTTTGGATTGGCTATGCTTTTTTTTTTTTACTTAAGTCTAGTTTCAACAACAATTACCAACACAACAGTGATTTTAATGACTGCAATTTACATAAGTGCACAAATAGTTCAAGCACATTTATTTGACCAAAAAAAATCTTAAAAACAGTACAGAACCTGCCCTCCATTTATACAAGTCTACTACTTTTAATTGCCTTCAGCAACCCATCTTTCGACTTAGTCTTCTTAACACACCATGTAATCCACCAATTCTAAAAGCAATGATTTATCACCACAGCCTGATGTATTCAGGCTTAGCTGAAATTAAAGAAAAAAGTCTGACCTGTTTGACAGCGATGCTGACCCGCACTGAGTTAATGGAGCCTTCGATCAGAACTTTTTCTTTATCGTTTCTGCTGATCACCACCGGCTGCAACAGCAACTCTTTACTGCTCCTGTGGTAACACAACAAGGCTTAAAATCCTTAAATCCATTTAAGAGCAACAGTCTCTGTCTTTTCTATCAAATACAAATGTACAATGATTTCAGTGAAAAGATTTCAGTATCTGCTTTGGTTTAGTCTGAATGCCAGTCCGTCAACAGGCAAGACAAATTAATTGAAGAATGAAAAATGTCCATTATCGTATTCAATAGAAAGTTGTGTAATGAATAACTACAATGAATGATTTCAATGAAATATATATATATATGGGCGGCACGGTGGCTGAGTGGTTAGCACGGTCGCCTCACAGCGAGAAGTCCCGGGTTCGATCCCCGGGTCGGGCTGGG
>JAOTRQ010093635.1:0-10632 GCA_028565875.1 Hoplisoma paleatum
GAAGGATGGGCCCTGTTGAGTCTGGTTCCTCTCTAGGTTTCTTCCTGTAATTTTTTCAGGGAGTTTTTTTTCGCCCTTGGCTTGCTCGACAGGGGTTTCTGTTCGTCCTGCATTTTGTAAAGTTGCTTCTAGACAATATATATTGGAAAAAGTGCTATATAGATAAAGTGGACTTGACTTGACAGTTTAGTTTGCACAAATTCTATGTTTCATTCTTACGGTTTCTGTGACAATGAAATTAGTTTGCGAATAAAATGTGGATGCAGAACTAAAATCTCATTTTCATGAAAATATAATGAGACATGAGATGAAATGACATTTTTTTAAAAGCTTTATGAAGGCCTCTTACGGGATTTTATGATGATTTTATGATGTCAGTAACATTTCACTGTTATTTAATCCTAATTAAATATCATAAATTCATTAAAAATATATTTTTAATCCAATATGGGTTCTTTCTGTGTGAAGCTTGCATGTTCTCTCCATATCTTCATTGGTTTTGCTCCAGATGCTCACACAGTCCAAGAACATTTGAGTGAGGTGTATTGTACATATAAATATTTTTCATGTCAGTGTTTGATATAAAGTGTAAAACACGATGTTAATTTAATCCTAAATAAACTATTTATACAATGTTGATGGGTAAGCAATTCTACTCTTATTCCTAACACCGTATGGTGATGCAGTTTGGGACGCAACCAAAATGGTGGTTGTTGGATATCTTATAGGTATACGAGAGTAAAATACAAGGGCAACATTGCAGAAGTGTTTTTAAATCTATTTAAAGATGAACACTTGTAGCTGAACACGTGATTTAAGCATTTCCCCCCAGTTTGACATTGTAGGTGACCATGTGGAAGTTGTCCCAGGCGTACAGCTTCATTCTGGCTGTGTTGTAGTCGATCATACTGTTGTACAGATAATAGTTGCGGAAAGGAACGTCCACGGCTTTGCTCTGCCCGCTGCTCGTGTCAAAGGTGAAGTTGATGTTGGTGCTGTTGATGCTGTAGTGTCAGACTCGCCACAGTGTACAGTCGACCACATATCATGAACGCATTGGCTACCTTGGTTTTCTGAATGTTTGTTTCCCAGCTTCTGGTCACTTTTAGGTTTTCAGGATCCAGCAGTGAAACCATAATTGCTCCCCGGGCCTTTTCCGTGCTGTAGATGGCCCACAGTCCTTTCCCATCCGCGCTCAGGTCGATGTCGGTGTAACCTCCTCAGGAATATGGGAACTGGCCGTGAAAGCCGGCTTGTAACAGAGGTGCTTGGGCAACGATATTCTCCTCAGCGAGGTCATAACGTAGCAGCAGGGGGCTCCGTTGGCGCTGATAGTACAGTGAACCACGATAAACAGTGGCACCCTTGCTCTCCATAGGCTCTGGCAAAAGCAGAACCTTTAAGGGGTATCCACGGCTGAGCTGTTCGACATTTTCATAAGCAAAAAGCTCTAGGACGTCTTTGCCTACTGCGTCAATGCGCCATACTGTCTCGGGCCCATAGGGTGCGCCTGGAGATTCCGGATCCTGGAACCACATCCCGTACCTTCCTGTGATGCTGTTTGCCTTTTGATGGGTTATAGGCTCACCAACAGAAATGAGCTCCCCACAGCCTAAAACACACATTAATACCCTGAAATTATTTATGTAAGTTATCATTTAAGTTACAGGTCAAGATACATTTATTTTGAATAATTCAGAATGGTAAATAATTTTTTATTTAATTTTCATCAACACATACAGACATACATGATTGCTTTTGCCATTATTCCGATCAAAAATGTAATTATAAAATAGCCAAACATTAAACATTTCACCTTCATCTTCACTCACCTTTACCCGTGACCATGCCGAAGCTGTTGAAGGATTCAGTCCACTCCCGTGGACAGGATTTTTCTCTCAGCATGTCCAGCTCCTCCGTAAGCTCCAGTACTTGTGCCTGCAGCTCCTGGATCTGGTCGTCCGGCTGTATTTTATCCAGGAACCGAGTCTTTATCTTCTCTGTCTCTGGAGCCTCCAGCATCCGGCTCACCACCGCCTCTAGCAGCGTCAGCCGGGCGTTTAGGTTTTCTGTCTCCAGGTCATTGCTAGCGTGCGGGTAGCTCGATTGCACTGGATTGTCCACGATGAAGCTGTACTGGCATCGGCCGTTGCTGTCACTGGACCTGCGCTGCGAGGCTCTGTCCAGGCCCTGGACACATGGAACGAACCTGAAATAAAATACAACCAATCGCGTCCACATGCTTATGAGAGAAGAGATGGTTGGTCTTGTGATTGGTCTGTTTTTGTTCCAAGTGTTCCAAGCTGCGGGTCCGTGGTGGAATTTATGTTTGTCTGGGGATTGAAATGTTAGGAGGTGGAGATTTATAGGATCGGCTTCTGAGCAACAATGGGAGGGAAAAACTGATTAAGTAGCCCTTAGACAAAGCAAACATGTTTAACTGCTACTTGTTGTTGTTGTTGTTTTTTTACTTACAGTTGGAAAAAAATACGTTTTTAAAAACATAATTCAAAAACTAATATCTACTAAAACAAATCCATGCTGGATAATTCGTTCTATGGTCATCCAAATACAGTAGATTGCCAAAGTATTCACTCACCCATCCAAATTCTTGGAATCAGGTGTTCCAATCACTTCCACTACGGTTACAGGTGTATAAAATGAAGCACCTCGGCATGCATTTTATAAACCATTGATGAAGGTGTGTCGCTCTAAAGATTCTCAGTGAACTCCAGCGTGGAGGAGGAACCGTGACAGGATTCCACCTGTACATGTATAAGGATGTACAGAGTCTTGTGGATTAACTCGAACCGTCCCGAACCCTCAACACCCCGATAGAAGCACCTTTGCAATGAATTAAAACAGAGATTTCTCATACCAACATTACTATGTGACCTTACAACTGCACTTTAAGAAGAATGGTCAAGAATTCCCATAAACACACTCCTGAAACTTGTGGACTGACTTTAGTTGATCTAAACTTTAACTAAAGATTATAACATTCTTTACTTTTATTTTCAGTTCTTGATCTATATTTATTCTTTATTCCCCCCCTGACTATTCAGAAGCAATGATGGTTGTATAACTCATTCTCTCTCTCTCTCTCTCTCTCTCTCTCTCTCTCTCTCTCTCTCTCTCTCTCTCAAGATTATGTAATACAAGAGCGCCATGAAACTTCACAGAAGGTTTGGAATACATGTTTAATAGCTTTTGATTGTATGTTATTAGTGAGGAAAATGTGCATAAATGCTGGTCATAAAATTGTAAAAGTAACTTTCCTGAATGTAAACAGGATTTTTGCAAGTCTTACATACCCCCAGTTCATTTAGTGTTTACATAATAAATAGAATTAATGTTTGTTCATTTTAAAATAAACCAATTCACAATTTGAAAGATATGCAGGCTTTTAAAAAAGTTTGTAACAGTCCTGCAATGGTTACGCCCGAGGTCTCCTAATGGAACCATACAAACCACAAACTAGACAATAATAAAGCTTTAAGTTTAATGCAAATAAAATGATACAATTATCCAGGGGAAAACAGTGTCGGACGTACAACTGACCGTGGCATCATTTTATTGAGCAGTCAGGTGGTGGTAAGAGAATTGGGCCTGTCAGAATTAGGGTTTAATTAAGATCTGATCATTTTTCTGGATGCTGATTTTATACCAAATAATCCTCAACATCATTGGTTTATCTTCTGGAAAGCACTTCAGGTCCATACTGGCCAAAACAAACAGACTCAGGGGCAGCTTCTTTTCCAAAGCCATCACAATGCTAAACAGGACCTGCACAAACTAATATAATATACTATAATATATCTATTTAAAATGTCTCATTCGTTTTGTCCGGCGTCCGTTTTATCTGCACATAAGCATTTTTTTTTGCACAGTTTTCTATTCACTTTCGTAACTTTCTTTTCTTTATTACTATTGCGTGTGTGCACTTTTAAGGAGCAGCTTCCATCTCATTGTACTATGTATACTGTGTATGATGTGTACAATGACAATAAAGGCTTTCTGTTCTATTCTATTCTATTCTAAATTGCCCCTGTCTTATGTAACGTGTTTATTTTTAAAATGTGGTACAGGTCTATAATGCAGGAATAGAGGCTTGTGCAGACAAATATGAAATATCAAATATGTCAGAGTAGGTATTCTGTATTTTGGTTTAATTTGCTTTTTCCATAATGTCCCAACTTGTTATGATTTTGTGGATTTGTACAATGTTTTTATATAAATTAGTTTGAAAAAGTTTGAAAACTTTTAGCAATAAAGCATTTTTTCCTTGAGGAAAATAGTGCCTTAAATACAGGTCTTTCAATCTAAATTGTTGTTCCACTGTGCGTAAACAGGATCCTGTAAATGGTTTTATGTCAGACTTGTCGCGACTGTCTCCAGCCCCCAAGCACAGACACATTAAAATGAAGACTATTTGTCCTAAAAATTTATGTCAGAGGAATCAAAGAATGTGTGCAATGCAGAGCTTTTATTTAGTCGCCCATAGAGAAAATGAGGTACCAATTACTTAAGTATGTTGTTTCCTTTATTCAAACTTCCCTCAAGGGGTCAAATGTCAAACCTGAGTTACGGCAGACAGCTGGAAGTGATGTGCCGACATGCTTTAAGATGTTCTGAATGGGTTAAACAATATAGTCGCATTTATTATTTATATCATCATGATTTTAATAATATAGTTGACTGGCCATAATTGCATCTATTCTATTTGATTTGCATGTTCTCATCAGTGATTTATAACAGTCAGTGATACCTTAATAAATCCATAAATCACCATAAACCCCTCTCGTTACCCTCTTTTCGTTAACCTCCATTTTCACCAACACTATATGTAGTGACCCAACAGTGGCCGTGTAGACACACACATGCACGTGTATTTAACTGTGACACTCAATATGTATGTTTTACATTTTTACTCCATATTAAAATTCTAACTTGTTCACAGCACTGTGCAAAAGCAAAGTACAAACGTACAAACTGGCAACAAAAAAAAGAAACACTTTTTGGGTTGAGTTGTGCAGAACTGTAAACAAAATTGCAGTACCGTAGATATCGGAACTGAATATGAACATACATAATACATCGACATCACAGCGAATATCATCATTGGCAATGCAGCAAGGAAAGTATCTCCATGACTACATGACTGCTGTGATGTCATCACATGCTGCATGCATAATAACTAACGGGTATGTTAATGTCATATACCTTTCACCTTCAGGCAGAGAAAAAAAACCCCCAATGGATTAAGGAATGGGGATAAATCCAACCAGCACCCTGACTAGTGAATGAGTGGCGCATCCTGCACGGTCTAGGACCCCCTGAAACACCTAACCAAACCTAGGCGCCAAAACATGCTACCATTGCTAACAGAATGTAAATAAAATGTTTCTGCTGACTGAGTCAATTCTTTCTTAGTGGTCTCTGATTGTAACACATCCACTTATACATGTACCATGCTAAGCTGGAATCCGGAATTGGACTTTGTTGAGTAGTATGGAGGGTTTGAGTCTATAGAAGTGGGTGGATTGTGGGTAGGTGTATTGTAAAGTCTGTGTGGGTTGTTGGTAAGATCAGAAGTTAGATTGTTAGCTGAATGACATGCTGTAGTATTAAAACCGAGGCCTGACTGTAGTTATAGAGAAGAAGTGGGCTTGTTTGTGGATGTGAGATGGTTAATTAATGGGTGGATAGTGTTGATTGGTGGATTGGTGTGTCAGTGGGTTAAATGGAGCTGGTTTTTATTGGGATCTTAAACACACAAAGTCCTAAACCTCATACAATCCATGTCATTCATAGGTAGGTGGGTTGGAATGTGAATTGGTCATATTGTGGGTGGTGGGTTGTTAAGTTAGTAGCTTAGTTTAGATGTTTTTGGTGGATTCATGGACCAGGACCTTTTGCTGACCCCATCATGTCAACGACTTGAAACAAGCTTCTACATACTTGTGTAAGTCACATTCAGAACCCGGTTTTAAACCTGCCAAATCTAAAATATCATCTTTTAGTTTAGACGGGGTGGTAATGATACCATAACAAAGTCCGTTTTATCAAAGCTTTTGAGTTAAAACACGTTTATTGTGATTCACGTCGGTGGTTTGTGTCAGTGAAGCGTCCATGACGCGCAGCGCCGTTCACGAGCCAAGCGCGTGACCGAAAACAGGCGGGTTTGTTGTGTTTCGACTGTCAGCCAATAAGATCGTTCTGCGCGTATCGGGCCGATTCTGATTGGTTGATCCTGAACGTCGCTCACCGACGTCATCGGTGCGGCTGCGTTCCAGGAGCGATTAATGTGTCATTGGAGGAGGATAATAAAGTGGCAGGTTTGGGACGTCATGGCCTTCCGAGGCGCAGATGCTTCTGCATGAACCTGTTTATTTATTTGGTTTGTTTATTTATTTTAGATGCAACGCGGCGCAAATTTGATTCGAATTTCGAGGCTGCACCACCAGGATCGTCCGTGCACGGATTCATCAAAGCTGTGTGACGGGATTAGTGCTCGCAATTTACGCGCCGCGGTGTTGATTTGGAGCAGAAACGATTGAATAAAAGAAAACATCTGGATGAGAACGGTAGGTCATTTCGTCCGCGTTTGGTTTCTATTTGGGTTATTTCATTGTGCGTAAATGGCGACGTCAGGATGGCGCACTGGGCAAAATGTTCTGCGCATTTATTAGATAAATAAGATCAACGTTTTATTAAATCTATGTGCTGTGGGATGCTTGTCGTGAGAATCGTACAAGTCATTTTATCATTAATCCTTTAAATCCGACGTGATCGTCCGGTTTCCTTCAATGCCCTTGAAAATGAGTGTGTAGCATCTGCGCAGTCTCATCCTCCTGCCTCCTGCCTCTTTCCTCTTTCCTCTGCCTCAGGATGCAAAGCTTATTGGCCTCTTGATGCGCAAAGATCGACGTCCCCTCTAATCAGGACGAGGACGCCGAGGACACATCATCTGACTCCAGCATCCAGCATCCAGCATCCAGGATCCAGCATCCAGCATCCAGGATCCAGCATCCAGGATCCAGCATCCAGCATCCAGCATCCAGGATCCAGCATCCAGCATCCAGGATCCAGCATCCAGCATCCAGCATCCAGCATCCAGGATCCAGCATCCAGCATCCAGCATCCAGCATCCCACCTCAGGCATTGTCATCTCTCCGTCTGACCGCTCTCTTCTGTGGACACCATGGGGAACCGTGGTATGGAGGAGCTGATCCCGCTGGTGAACCGGCTGCAGGACGCCTTCAGCAGCATCGGTCAGAGCTGTAACCTGGACCTGCCACAGATCGCCGTGGTGGGCGGCCAGAGCGCCGGGAAGAGCTCCGTACTGGAGAACTTTGTAGGAAAGTAAGCATGACACAGAATTTCATCCATTTACAATTTATGATGCTTTAAGGAACAGATGTTTGCGAAGTTAGTGGACATGTAATCTCGTTTTTGATTACTACCAAGGATAGAGTGGAATAGACTATTTGTATATAGAGTCATCCATCATACGATAATAATATTGTGTAAAATACAATACCCGGAATAAACTTGTGTAAAAACGTTTAACTAAAATTCATTATAGAAGCAGTATTCATGTTGGAGTGAACATGCTGCTCTGTTGGCACACTTACAATCTAAAAGCATTTTATTTTGACCTTCCATTTGGGAATTGCCATTAGACCAATCGTCTTCACTCATCTCTGTCTAGCATGTAACCTGATGCCTTTTTACATGTATTTCATTTCAACTCATTGATTTGTAGGATTGAAATGTTCGGCTAATGTTTATGTAAAAGTGTCTTGAGTGCACTATTTATAACCAAGTTGCCATCTGTGTTGTCTGATATGTTTTATCTTTCTTAATTGGATGCTTTAAGGGATTTTCTGCCCCGTGGCTCTGGCATTGTTACCCGCAGGCCTCTGGTGCTTCAGCTCATCACCTCCAGCACAGGTAAGCAGCTTTCATACATGTCATACACGTCACATATTGTGTCGTGACTACTTGTATTTATCTTAAACCTAAATTCCAGTGCATTTATTTTATTTATGGTATTGAATAATGTCGATATGTGCATCAGTAAATTATTATTATTGTTGCTGCAATTACTAGAATTAACATCAGCTCTTGTATAGTGTCACAGAAGGGAGTCATTGTTGTTTTGGCACACACACACCCCCATGCCCCCACGCCCTTTCTCTCCCAGTCAAGTCCCGGTTGTAAATCCTCTGCCGTCTCCACAACCCCCATCTGATCAAGAAAAGCACAACAGCTCTTTTGACGTGCATCCAGTCTGCAGTCATTTCCTTATTATTTCTTTTATATACTCTCATAAGACATCTGAAAGAGTTTAGTGATACCTCATAGCAACAGGAAAAACGCTTGACGACAATACAGTCATAAGACATGCAACGAATTTTGACGTCTGATAATAATAAAAATAATGTAACAGAATGTAACCTGCCTATGAAATCACGGCTAAAGTTGCCAGATGTAATTATAAGATAAAAAACGTCAAAGCTAAACTATGCAACTATGCGAGATGGGTCAAAAATTTAGCTCGTCCACAACGAACTCAAAAATATCTCTGATAATATTATCAGAATTTCATGAATATTGCCCAGTAAAATGCACAAGAGCACCGTAAACAAACTGTCCAGACGCTGATGGGCTACAGGACATTATGTAATTTTAAATAAATAATCGGAATATATCAACATCTGAGTTTTTTCCCACCATGTGGACCCTTTAGTCCCTTTAGTTACTGTGCTGATGAACAGAGAGATGCTTTACTGTCTTATGTCGTGCTTTACTGTCTTATGTCGTGCTTTATTTGTATTGATGATGACAAGGACTAATTGAATAATTTATCGCGAGTTAAGTGCTGCGTAACGTCTTGTGTCCGAATCTTTAGAGTACGCCGAGTTTCTCCACTGCAAAGGAAAGAAGTTTATAGATTTTGATGAAGTTCGTCAGGAGATTGAAGCTGAGACGGATCGTGTCACTGGCGCCAATAAAGGCATCTCTCCAGTTCCTATTAACCTAAGAGTCTATTCTCCTAATGGTACGTTCCGTTTTCTTTCTTCTTTAATGTACAGTCAAGTAAATAAAGTAGCTGAAAGTCACATAAAGCTATAATCTTCAATACTGATCATTTGGTAAATCTCTTTATAGATTAGCGTTGCCATAACCCATTTGTGACCTTCTTAGAATTGTCTAACCAAACACCAGACATTATTTTAATACAGATTATTATTGTCAGTGGCTTTGCTGCTTATATTTCTGATATTATTTAGTTGTTTCACAATACATTCATGCTAATATCACATTCAATATCACAGTTCAACACATTATTTCTGTTATTCACATAAATTCTCACGATATTTTCCATGATATTCTCAATAATGCTTCACACAGAGCTTTTCAGACTCATTACAAACTATTTAGTGATTCAGCATAATCATATTTAGGTTTTCTATATTGCAAAAAAGGTTAAACCTCTCAGATGAACTGGTAACTGGTGAAGGAATTATGATTGACTATGATGTTATGATTTGCCTAAACATGAGTATGGCAATGTTAACTGTAAGGAATATTCTTTATATGTTCTGTCACATGCCTAAATTCTAGTTCCTATCGTTCTAAAGTCAGAGCTGCAATGTTAAAAGGAAATGTAAATGTGTTACGTGTCGACTGGGAAAAATACAGAAGCTTATTTTGACCTGATCCAGTTCTAGTGTTAATAAGATGGACACGGCTAGCTGGGTAGTTCATGTAAACTGGCTTTGACGATGCATTACAATTGGCAGACGTGGCTTGTGCGGTAGAATTCAGAGACACTGAAAGTCTTTAGGGATCATAAGAGTGCATTAAATTCATAACGAATAAGAAAGCAGTCAATTATGATCACGATGTAATCAGTACAGGTCAGTACAGCAAGTAACTTTGGGCTAAGGGCTGCAAAGATCTTGATTATATAGAAACAATAAAACTAATCGCACCCTATTTTTCCTCTGGACAGTGTTGAACCTGACTCTGATCGACCTGCCGGGTATCACCAAGGTGCCCGTGGGAGACCAGCCGGTCGACATCGAGCAGCAGATCCGGGACATGATAATGCAGTTCATCTGCAGGGAGAGCTGCCTCATCCTGGCTGTTACACCCGCCAACACTGACCTGGCCAACTCGGACGCTCTCAAACTGGCCAAAGACGTCGATCCTCAGGGTAGGTCAGCGAGATACCATCATCCTGATTCATTTATCTTAAGTTCACCTTGAGTATCTTTGCTCATTAAGATCTTACGTGATCATTACGTGATCTTAGGATCATGCTGAATGCTAGAAGGACTTAGTGAATCGATAAACCTTGTGGTACGAGTGTCTATTATTTTCTATTATATAATGTAATCAAAAGACTAAAACTGGATTTAATTAAATCCTTAAAAACAGATTTGTTATCATTTAAAATCTGATTACAGATGTGCTGATGTAATATAAAAGTACATCATGTGAGCAGTTTTACTATCACAGATTTAACCTGTACAACATCTTGTCTATTCGTTTATGGTCCGTTTTCCCAGTTCCTGGGGTCGGACGTTAATGTTTGGAGCAGAGTTTTCCGTCCGGATG
>JAOTRQ010093646.1:0-10631 GCA_028565875.1 Hoplisoma paleatum
GTTTTTGGACTGTGGGAGGAAACCGGAGTACCCGGAGGAAACCCACGCTGACACGGGGAGAACATGCAAACTTCGCAAAGAAAGTCCCCAGCCTGACCCGGGGATCGAATCCAGGACTTCTTGCTGTGAGGCGACAGTGTTATAACCACTCAGCCACCATGCCTCCCAATAATAATATATTTAGTAAACATCTAATAGTATCGAAGCAATTCTGTAAGTCGCTCTGGATAAGAGCATCTACCAAATGCTGAAAATGTAAATACTGCTTTTAAACGATATTTTATTTTATTGTATAAATGTTTCATGGTAAACTACATTTTAATTCTAAAGCTGGTAAAGCTGGTTTTGCATTTTCTCCCCATACCCAATATTTCAATTACAAATCTGCTAACATGTGTTTTCGTTTTACTTTTTCGATGTTGTTTCGATCAGAACCCGAATCTTAATTGAAGTCAGTACTTGCTAAAAAGCCTGGAAAAATATTTACAGTGGCTACAGTTCTGGAAAAGTGCTTATCTACTGTAAGCTTTTTATTTTCTTCCCTAATGCTAAAGCGTTTATGCTCTCATTGACGAATTGTCTAATGGAGCATAATTATAAGTGAAGCATAATCTTTATTTATTATTTATATGTAACAGAAAGATGCTGACTGATATAAAGCATTCTCTCTGAACTCTTTACACAGTTTGATCATGAAGCTGGAATATCTCACATAAATATGCAACAGCATGCAAAAAAAGGTGTACATGTCTAAAATTATACGTAAACTCATACGTACATCGACAAATCATAACGTCACGGCATGTCTTTATCATCATGGGTGGGATACATAAGGCAGCAAGTGAACATTTTATCCTTTAAGCTTACGCCTTGTGTAAGTAAAAAAAAAGGTATTTGTTTATTACATACCAGGTTGAACTGGTGGTTCTTGCATTTGGGTGGGGGTAATTATTCCCGTATATGTGTGTGTGTGTGTGTGTGTGTGTGTGTGTGTGTGTGTGTGTGTGTGTGTATATATATATTACAATTACAATTTCTACTACCTCAAATGTTTGTATCCTACACTATCGTATTTCTAATTCAAATCTCAGCGCTGCTGCCACCCAGCAGGACCTTTCCCAGCAGACACAATTGGCAAGAACTTCTTCGAAACTATGTAAGTGCACCCAGAGACCAATGCATGACATTGCACAAGACTGACCTCACATGTAAATTCTGAAAAGCATTTCCTTCTTGTAAAAAAATAATTGCTTCCGTTTATATGAACATAACTATGAATAACAATGTTGATTAACTAGTACTGTTAAGATTTCTATCCTTAGCAAACTTCACTTGCAAAATGTGATCATCACTGTCTGGGTTACACAGAGAACACATATGTCTAACACAACAGGACAAAATACATAAAGCCTATAAATCTGTCAACAAAAACACCCCCACAGGGCTGTCATCAGTCTCCTGGCTGCATAGATCAAAAAATGGGATCACTAATATACTTTTCATGTGTGAGCTGTCACGCTCCCAAAAGAGGTTTCCATGTCTGTCGTAACGCCATAATAGTTTGTGCAGAGAATGTGCTAGCATAGCATTTTCTCTGTAGCCTAGTTGAACCGGTAAGACGATAAATTAACGCACGACAGGGTCAAATGTGTTGGGTTTAAAAACATCGAAACACATCGCATCCATTCAAACGGCTCACACCTGTGGCCATTTCACGATTTCCGACCGTTGTTTAGTGGAGAAGTGAATTATTTGCGGATGTCAAAACCACTTGTGATAACATCTGTGAATGAGATCTCTGAAGGTAGAACCTGTGTACAGGAAATCTTTTTTTAAAGACGAGGAGGAAAAAATATTCTACGTGCCACATGTGTACAAGAAAAAGGTCGCTTCATTTTAGAAAATCACGTACAGTGAGGATGACAGAGGTCATTTATTACACTAGTATCACTATAATATTCATTTTGTAAATAAGATTATTCAATTATAATTTACTCAGTAGATCCAGAGATCATTGATGACAGTAATTTACATTTGCATCCACACTGGGCGAATACACAAAACACCTGAACAGGTCAGCAGTCTGTTGCAGAGTATAGAGGCAAACACACACAGGACATACTTTGGTCTTTGGATTGTGGGAAGACAACCAAAGTTCATAGAAGACAGGACACCCACACAGACATCAAAATCCACATAGAAAGCCGCGGCTCGCCTTACCCGGGAATTGAACCTGGGATTTCTAGGGCTTCAAGGTACGATGAATCCGGCCCTCAGATAGCATTACACAAGGAACCGTCATTCCACTTTGATAAATATAGCCACATGGGCCGTTGTCACTTGTTGCTTCAACAGGAAATGCAATCTGAAACTATTACATGCAATGAGATTATAGTTCATCAATTCTGTTCAGAAACCAGATGGATCAAAATATGGTGGAAACATGCTCTACGGTCGGGTGAGTCCGCGCTTTAGCTTGTTTTAGTTGCAGGCATCACATTTACAATGTGTTTATATTGACAGTATACAAAACGGTCTATGTCCATTTTTCAAAATGTCCAAACTTTTCTACAAATAGTTTTGAATTGTTAAGGAACAAAAATTACAAGTACTTTTGTTGTTCTTGTGTCGGTGTTTTAATTATTTCAAATGAATCATAAATCACACATTCTTGTTTTATAGCATAGAAATGTTTTTGATTGATATTCACAAATATGCTTAACTCTTTTTCATATTTAGATGTTTTGACATTTCCTTAGTACCCTGTTATGACTAGTTTTGATACAGCCAGTATTTCGATAAAAACTTAAACATTTACAATAACATTAGTAAAATACACTTATTATGATTTGTTTGTTTTCTATTATGCAAATATATTCCATGGGGCACCCTAGTAACATGTAAATGGATTCCTCGTCAGGGGCAATAAAAAAGCTTCGGAAGAATGACAGCGTTGGCTTGTTTCTCTTTAAAATGGTTACATTCAATTTGTGAATTAATTTTATTAAGGGACATAAATATTGATGTAATCAATGTATTATACAGAATGTATTATTATACACTGATGAAACATCAGATTATGACTACATTATTGTGCAACTGTAAAGGATTGTGTTTCCTGACACCTTTCTATCAGAACTTTTTGAGCCAGCTTTCAGTCCTCATGTGCCTCAATGAGCCTTGACCTCACCCTTCAGTTGGTCTTTAGTTTACCACATTACATTGCAAAAAGTCAGGAAAGATTTGGCAAGTGTCGTTTAAATAGTTGTGTTGTGGAATTTTCACTAGCAGAGATCATGTGCTTTTGTGGTAGAACCACACTAGATTCTTAAACCACATTGCTTCTTAATATGTGGCCATTGTTGGCTATTTTAAAAATTATTTATACATATGCATATGTAAAGTACAGTGTAGTTATTTAGTCGCACAATGTGTTCATGTATTTATTGTTTATTACAGTAATGTCTGTTCTATAATTTATGATGAAAGGTTAAATAAACTTGTGATTATAACAATAAAAAACATTTAGAGTCATTAGAAATGTTAGGTAAATGGGTCATATGTAAGAAGCATGTAAGAATTTTACTTTCTTTATAAATAATTTCTTTTGGGAACATAAATTTAAGTTACAAACATGACTTGAGAAGAGCCATTCTGAACCAATTTCATTGGTCCATCATATGTGACGGTCCATAAGGGTCTAAATATAAGAGTCTATTGTATATAAAGGTTTACTTTAATGATGTGGTTAGATCAGTTGGGAAATACTGGATTATATTTGTGCAACATTTAAACACAATCCCTCGATTTTGTCTTGCAGCGTGCCAATGCTCTGATCCATTTTAAGATGAAGTTATGGAAGTGTGTTTCCATCACCTTGATGCTCTGTGGTGCTGCACTCTTCGTCTTCTTTTCTAAAGTCGTGATTCCTCCGAAAGCGCATGCAACAAGATCAAACTCGGGACATTCATCCTCCTCCTCTTCCATCTCCTCCTCCTCTTCAGAATCTTCACCATCACCAGCATCACCAACGTCTTCTAACAGCTCCTCTTCTTCGACTAGGCAAATTCTTCGAAAAGTCAGATCAGTGAATGGTGACAACACGTTCGAATCTGAATGTAAGTTTAATGTCTTTACTTGTTGTGCCTCTGGCAAGTAAGCCGTATGCCGACTGAGGTTGATGGATCGATAAGCTACGCCTTTATTTGTTTATCTGGACAATTTGTTTAAGCACGCAGAAGCATTATTTGCTCTTCCGTGGAACAGCTAATTATGTAAAATGATCCAGTCGATCCAGTAATTCAGGAGGTCACTGTTGTTTGTTTGAAATCTTTTTGTTTTAATAAATGGTTGCTGAAATGATACTAAAACATCAAGAAGATTGATGTGTTTGTTCTTTTAAAATATTTTTAAAGACTACACAGTGCTGGGTGTGAAATACACTTTTAACTGGGCCTAGTTAGAATGAAGTCTGATGAACTGATTAGGTTAAGAATCTGAGACTTAGCTATGCTTAGTGGGTCAGCAGGGACTCAGCGTGCTCTTTGGCCACCTGTCCTTGAACATTGGTGCTTAGCACGACACTTGATCTTAATGCATGAATTAAAGTGAAATATATTATTTAAAAAATTATCCAGAATTATTTTATCAAATGCATACAATTCATTTAATACAATGCAAATATATTTACTATAATTTCATGGTATGTTCCATATATCTGCTATTTCTTTGTGTCTATAAAATACATTTCTTTGCATTTTTGCATTGCAAACTTTTGTATAAAAGTATTCGCTCACCTACCTTGACTCACATATGAGCTTAAGTCATGTTCCCTTTTTAATCCATGGGGTTCAGTATGACGTTGGTCCACCCTTTGCATTTAGAACAGCTTCAAGTCTTCTGGGAAGTCTGTCCACAAGGTTATAGAGTGTGTTTTGGGGAATTTCTGACCATTCTTCCAGAACTGCATTTGTGAGGTCACATACTGATGTTGATATGAGAAGTCCTGGCTCTCAGTCTCTGTTCTAATTTAAATGTGTTTCTATGGGGATGAGGTCAGGACTCTGTGTAGGCCGGTCAAGTTCATCCACACCAGACTCCTGCCATCCATGTCATGTACAGGTGGAATCTTATCACAGTTCCACACTGGAATTTACTGACCCATTCTTTGTAAATCTGCATAATAATTTTGCAATTAGTTTGATATACCTGTAGCCATGGACGTGATTGGAACACCTGATTCTGACGTGCAAATGTGAATTTAATCTGTGACTTTTTGTTGAATCTGTGAATTATTGTTTTATTTTGTGTAATAATCTGACCTAAGCGATCGCTTATCATTAATATTTCTTTTTATTTAAAACACGTTTACTATTGTTTTACTTTTAATGTCTCCTTTTGACCTTAGTATTAATACCGTTCATTTTATAACCAAAATACTTATAATATTGTTTTACTTTAATGCATTATTGTCACCTAAAAATCAGTTGACTTTAATTTCTAAAAAGACTTTCGTTTCACTTTTACTCATTTTGACCTAAGCCAACATGTAGCATTAATATATTTTCCTTCTGTCCTATGTCTAGTCATGGAAATGTTCCAGAGCTTCACAGAAGGGGAGCTGAAGCATGTCATTGATGCTCTGGTGCGACGGAAAGCTGAAAGAAACCCCAAACAAAGCAAAAGGACTAAACGGGCCAAAAAAGGCAGCACGCCATGCTCCATACACAACGTAGAAGTGAAGATAAACCAGCTCGGCCTCGGCTACGTCAGTGACGAAACGGTTCTCTTCCGGTACTGCAGTGGCAAGTGTGTGGGTAGCCGTCAGAACTATGACCTGGCATTAAAAATTCTCAAGAGTAAGAATTTGTTAGCTCATCGAGCACCAGAATTTGTTGACTCAGGGATCAGCGACCGCGCTCGGCACATCCCCTGTTGCCGACCCAAGGACTACGAGCCGGACTTCGGCTTTCTAGACAATCACAATGGTTACAAATTCATCCATAAGATTTTTGCACAGAAGTGTGAATGTGTATGACATCACATTTTTAACTTGTATTTGTATTTTGACATAACATGTATAATAGACCGTGTTCTTGATCGTATGTTTGGAAAAAAATTTGTAGATTATTTTACGATTCAAGTGGTCAACAAATGTGTCATGTGACACAGGTCTTGTAAATGATCGATACCAAACAGCAAAATGATCGGTCGATTTATACCAACCAGGCAAAACATTCTAACCAGTAATAGATCATCATCACGGTTCTTGTCAATGAGTGAGATATATCAAGCAGTAAGTAAACATTTCATTCTAAAATGATAAAACCACACGTGTTAAATTGCACAATGCAGTGTTTGATCATGGAGCAGGTTTGTTGTTAGGAATGCTACAGGAATATTGCACCTGAAATAGTCTCAACAAATCCATTCTACTTCTGTAAATCCTATAACGATGTACTTTAATCCACTTAGTGGTTTTGTAACAGATGAACAAAACTCCTATCCTACAGGTATGGGAGGTACAGCAGTTCATTCTATACTTGCATATTAATGTAAAACAGTACAGTTTTTAATTACATTCAAGCCAGATTGTAAATTGTTTTCTAGATTAACACAGACATGTGACACCAGCAGTCTGTAACTTTATATTTGCTAGCTAATCTGCTGTCCTTAATATGAACAAAAATCCATTCTTAGTGTTTGCACGTCTAACTTAGTCAATCACTATTATAGATTCAAGATCACCTACAGTGGTACCTTATAATTAGATGCTCACTAAACTTAAAATCAATTGAGGAATCTATACCCATAAACTTAATGTTTCCTTTAACTTCAGTGTATTTCACTTAAAAATGTATATATTTAATTTCAAATTAATAACCAACTGCTCTGTTTTGCGCTTGGCTTTGCAAGCGTTGCAGTCAGACATCATCAAAGTGCACAAAGCTGCATCGGAAATCTCCACGTGTAATTGTGTCAATGTTTTCCTCGCTGTTTCACTTTTAAACTTGTGTTATAACACATCAAGCCCCGGAAATAACAGCACAACCAGTCATGTAAATGCTTGTGTGAAATGTTTAACTGTTTTGATTTGTTTTTGTCAGGGGTTCTATATTATATTTGTGTTATTATTACTGTATAAATTATGTGTATATACAGTTTCACAGGACCATGGACACACATTATCAGGATTCCCATACATCCTTATAGAAAAAATACTTTGATGCTACTCCCAAAACCAACTGGTGTCAAGTTTTACTGTACCAATGGCTTCATTGTTAAAAAAACTAATTATATACGATAGAAAAACATCGCATCATTACTAGGAACTAATAAAAAAAACTATAAATGCTATCATGCTGATAAAATAGATAGTAAATATACAATGCATGCGACTTCAAATACCTTGCAGCAAGCGGAAATAAAGTAAAGCATGAAAAGTACATCTTACAATAGAATACCTTAATCTTTCTAATGTGTATCTTATTAAGGTGAGTGTACAAACATGCTAATTATGTTATACTTTCTTCAAATATTAGTTTATTCATTGTATTTAATTTTTTTCTATGTATGTAACTTGGTAAAAGACAGCAGAGCATCTCATGTCCTAAGGTTTTTATGGCATTGTTGGGCCCTGCTGACCAAAGACGATATGTGTTGATGCAATGCATCTGTGTAAAAGTTCATCTATATTTATTACAGAGTAAGTTATGTTTTATTTATTTACACAACATCATTAACAGAACAGGAGCATTTATTTATTATATGTAATGTGCCAAAACACATGTATTATGTTCAATATATTACTGTAGCGGTTTAGTAAACTGTACAACTTTGACATGTTTCATGCCATCTTCTTTACAGAATAAAACCAAATAAAAGTCTCATTACAAGGTTTGAGTTGCTCCTAAATGCAACATAGAGATCTCTATTATGTGCACTAATGATGTCTGCTTTGCAACACATTCAAATGTTGTGTCTTGATAAATGTTTACTATTGTTAGATTAAAACTCCTAGTATTATTTGTATTATTTGAGAAGTTATTGATTTAT
This sequence comes from Hoplisoma paleatum, assembly GCA_028565875.1. Classification (NCBI taxonomy): domain Eukaryota; kingdom Metazoa; phylum Chordata; class Actinopteri; order Siluriformes; family Callichthyidae; genus Hoplisoma; species Hoplisoma paleatum. Next base: position 8,056 of record JAOTRQ010093646.1, read on the forward strand.
TATATCCTCATAATTTATGATAATGAGGATTCTTAATTGTGGAAATACTCCCTACTGCAAACAAACCAGTGCATTGTTTTCAAACCAAGCCTGGATAAAAAAACAGTACTGTGTCAGTAAGGGCATTGGGTGTAAAAACTTGGCCAGATCAATAATGTAACGCCTCCTAACAGGAGCAACCAAAATAATTAATCACTGAATATACTACCTTTTTATGATTGGTGCTTTATACTCTTTTGGGCTTAGTTTTAATGTGTCAACATACTTATGACCATGCAGGATCTTAAAAGCTTACGCAACAAAGGAGTCCACGTGACACCACTTTTTGATGCATACATTCTCAGTACCGTGTCCTCATCCTGCAGGTTCTACCTTCAGGGAAGTTTTGCAGCTCATTTCAGTGGATAAACCACTTTGACTTTTGTATATATCTACTATCGCTGCTACACAAATAGCATTTATCACTGTCCTCCAGTGTCCGGTTGTGTTTGTTTCTTTTGCATTCATTATGCGAGAAATACAGAACATGGGTCTCTGTGAAAGACAATACAATGCTAAAGTGAACCTAGACAGACTAAACACCTTTCATTTCTTAAACATGAGCTACAGCAGAACCAAGCTCTAGACTGTAAATGTTGATCTTTTATTTTTAATTATAAGATATAAGATACTGCAGTTTCCATATCATGTTGTGTATTTTTATTCTGTCTGTAGATGCATTTCAGCATTAGAATCTGAAACTTTACTGGTTAGGGTCATTGTAAATAAATGTTCATCACATTTTATTTATTCAACACTCGCTGAACTTAGTATGCAAAGTAAACAGTCATGTGTATAGAAAATAAAGTCGACATGTGCAGACATGGATGGAAAACCTCACAAAAAGGAACCAAGCCAACAGTTCATAGACAGCATACCTTGCAATTAAAGTCCATATTTATTTCATTTATCTGTACACTGACGATGCATAACATTATGACCACTGACAGGTGAAGTGATTAACACTGATAGTCTCTTCATCATGCACCTGTTAGTGAGTGGGATGTATTATACTGTTAATGTGTTAGAAGTAGGGATAGAAGTGCGATATTAGGATTTGAGCTACGTTGATGAGGTCTAAATAGTGATTAATGGCACCAACGATTCACTAATGCATGTTGGGAGCGAAAGGTTGACCCATATGGTCCGATCGAACAGAAAAGCTACTGTTGCTCAAATTGAGAAAGAAGTTAATGCTAGTTATGATAGAAGGGATTCAGAATACGGAGTACAGCTTTTTTTTTAAATGGGAAACACAATATTATGAAGGTGGCTTTAATTTAATATAATAAATATTTATAAACACCAAAACCCTCACTCACTAACTCACTCATTACTAATTCTCTGACTTTTCCGAGCACTAAATAGCTGAAAAGTGACCCTGTTATTCCATATCATGTTCTTGGAAAGAGAAGCTGCTTCTAACTTTCCTACATTCGATGATTCGTTTCAAACCAAATATGTTAAGTACCATTCAGAATTGGATACGAATTGTACCCGGTAAGGCTGGATATTACATTCCAATATATAAACAACAAACTTAACTCACTCACTTATAAACTCCAAAGCTCTCACCCACTCAAAACAGTTATTTTAACTTTTCAACTTCTGTGAAATAACCTCACATGTTTGTATCAATTATAACGTATTCATATATTGATCAGTAATGGGAAATCTATGATCATCACAGATATTATCTTATAAAACAAGCTTTAGATTTAGATAAGACATGATCGTAAAAAGCTGCGAAAGACATCCCACCATGTGTTTACGTGAAAATGTTCTGAAGCGCTTTTCTACTTGCAGACTTAAAGCCTTACACAAGGCTTATCAAGTTAGAAATCTTGGAAAGTCACACAACATAACAGCCAAATCTTTCCTAGAGCTCTTAAAATATAAGTATTAGGCTAAACCCTTGAGAACTTTTTTTGTCACATGTAATACACATGCACTTTGCTGGCACTTGAAAAACATATGAAAAGCTTTTATGTGCATATTTAACGATCAAACCTTCTCAAAATCCATATGCTGTTTAACCGGATCATTCTCTAATGAGTCATGTTTAGTCAGAAGAGCTCCAGATTTTAAAAGGCTTACTACGAATTTGAAACTGTGCCACGGTTATACTGCAAACATAACGATGGAGTTGGTAATTAGCGTTACCACTCTGGACACTTAGGTGACTCACGAACAACTCTGTTTTCACTGCCTACCACCTTTGCTTATATAAAGATGGAGTGGAAAATGAAAAAAGCGGTCGGGCTGAGGCTACGGCTGGGAAATGTATTTATTGTGCTTTCAAATCACGGTTGTCTTTTCATACACAAGGTTCATTTTAGTGTTTAGAATTCATAAACATTTGGAATGAGCTGAAAAAATTAGTGTGTGTGTTTTTTTTTACATCTTCATTGTGCTTTAAATAACATTGTATAGAAAACTGAAAATATGCATGTTACATGAGATGCCCTAAAACACGGGAATTTGTTCCCTCTTTCAAAACCAGACCATACCACAATATTACACACTCCAGTAATATA
>JAOTRQ010093655.1:0-10630 GCA_028565875.1 Hoplisoma paleatum
ATCGGTTCATTTGTGAATATTGTTAATATGATATTTTGTAATTTTTAGCCATTGTTTGGCAAATGAAGTGCAGCTGCCACTCTTTCCTCTCACTGTGGTTCAGTTCTGCTGTGTCTGCTTGTGTCTTAAAACCATGCTTTCAATAGTTGGTTTGGTCCTAAGTGTTGTTGATTTTTTTTTCTGCTTAGTGGGCATTTTATTGAAGAAAACAAAACCTTGTTGTACGTTTGTGTGTATTCAACCTGCATAGAAACTTTTCGTGTTTGTGCAGTTGCTATTTTTCTCTTTTACTAACAGACTGGCTAATGAACTCGACTTTGAGTCAATGTTGTAATGATCACACTCCATGGACCAACTGGACCACATCATTAATTGGTCGATTTTAATGATGACCAATTTATAGTGAGTGGCCTTGCCAGGGAGAGTGAAGATTGTGTGTTTGTTCTTTATTGTTTTGTTCATGGTTTCTGTTTCCTATGTATACATTTATTTTTCAAAGGTGATGTGTCTTTAGCAACCGATTTGGCCATTTTATTTATTTATTTTTTTTATGAATTTAGAAGCTAACACTTCATATGCCCCAGGACTTTGTACAGCTCCAAGTTTTAAAGTAAACTGTGTAAACATTGTTTGAAGAGCTGCTGTTTTAGAAGTATTTTTCATGATATATGGATGTAGTAAAAACACCAGCATATCAAGTGAGCGTTCTATCTTCAGGAAGTTACAATTATTATTATTAATATTATTAATATTATTATAATTATAAGACCACTGGTTCGCTGTGTCCAATTAATAATGAGACTTACACTGCCACGCCCAGCCACACTGAACCAATGTGGGTTTTCTTTTAAACAATTTTAATTTATGAAAACACAGAGCCGTATTCAGAGTGAGCTAACATTATGTCTACACATGACACGTTTTATGCTGTAAGTAAATAAAGTAAATAAAAAGACCAAAAGGAAGATAATCTGTCAAATTAAATAGAAAAAAGAACAGAATGTTTGGTGTGTGGCGTTACATTAATGAACAAAAACATTTCCTGATGTGATGATAAACCAGTACTTTGTGGAAAGAATCTTTTTATGTTATGACATTATTCAGTCTCGTTAGGTAGGAGTCTATCAGCATGGCACATCTTGACTTAGCAATGTTTTTTCCATTTCTCCTTGCCAAAGTGCTCTGAATCTGTCACTGTGAAGACATCTCTTGTGCACAGCTCTCTTCAAGTCACAACCTTATTTTAAATAATTGGATTTAGATCTGGGCTCAGCATGGGCCATTTCAAAAGTTTGAAAGTGTTCATAATTCCCTTGACCTCGACTAAAGCCCCACTTCCAGTGCCCAAAAGTGTTATGATAGTCTCGTCTGATCAGTGACACATTTTCTCTACGTGTTTTTGGCAGATCTTATTTGGGCTTTTTTTGCCAAATATATCTGGGTTTAGATGTGACCCTACCGACTATACTAGAATTGAAAAGAATGTGGTCACGTGTAGTGCATCCTTTAAAGTTGCTGTAGGCATCTTGGCATCCTCTTGAACTAGTTTTGTTGTCAATCACTTTTAGATGTTGTCCAGTTCCCCATTGTGTCATAGTTAACCCACTTGTTAATGACCACCATCACTGTGTTCCATGGTATATATCATGCCATGGAAATGAGACCCTTTTGTTGCTTTGCTAAAAGTCAGGAAGATCCTACTGGAAGAGTCCCTTAATACACAATTTTAAGTGATGACAGATCTCAGTGACTACTATTTAACATGAGATTAACTAAATGGTTTTAGATTTTACGTTTATCAATCGGACAGAACAGATAATTTCCGAAAGAATTTTAAGATACACAACACAATAAGAAGAATATGTGGTCTATATCTGTTGAATGTTTTTTTTAAATACTTACTTTCACTGATTAAACATGATGCTTTCTGACACACTCCAAAAAATACTAAGAATGTGTTTGACCTTGTGTTCTATCCCAGTTTGTTCTTATGAATTGGATGGTCATTTTAGCTTATTTTATATATTTTATCCATCTTTGCTTTATATAAGCTGCTCAACTGTCGGTGGTCATTGTAATCTGATTTTCCTTTCCCAGTTGCACCATACGTTTTCATTAGAAGACAGATATAGACCATAGACGGGTCAGTAAATAACACCCATTAAGTCTATGGAGCCATAACTGGCGATTATCTTCAGGAGTTCACTCACAAAGTGATGAAAACTCGTGACCCACCATCATCTGTAAACACTGATCCTTTGTGAGTGTATCTTTTATACACTGACATCGGTGAAAACACTGGAAAAAAATTCTTTACTATTAGTAATTGTATATATATTCTAAACTATTAACACAGGTTTTTGTTTATTTAATCTTGTTAACATGATAAAACAAGAAAACGTCTAAGATCTAGGTCATTTTGTCAAGATTGTGTTTATGTTGCATTTTCAGAGCAGCAAGGTTTTCAAAAGTAAAAACCGGCACCTGCAATCCATATGGGAGTATCTCAAGCTTTACTACAATTCAAGTACATTGAGATCTCATCATAATGCACAGTTGATTTCACTCTGAATACAGCCCTATTGAATTAGTAGTTTCATAAAAATGAAAAATATATGAATGGTAAAGTTGTATTTATTTTATTTTTAAACTGAAGGAACATTCAGCCATCTAATTTCACTATGGTGTCTTAATATTCTTTCTGTTTAATCATTACGACATGTTTACCTGAATAATAAATGGTTTGTGATCACCCATCTACTCATTACTGCTTTTCTTTCTGCAGATTTTTAGTTATTTAAACAAAATAATGTCTGATGTAACTTGGCTTTGACTACATTTCAAAACATATCAGACAAATGTCAGTATTGAGAGGAGGAAAAGCACATGCTAACTGTGATTAGTTTATGCCTTTAACAAAAGATACTTCTTGCTAGTAAGAAACAATCTTGTCAACAACATCTTATTTAAACAATCTACATACGTGCTAAGTAACATAATTCAAGGATTTTTTAGATCAACAGTTTTAGATGCTTTGGTGTATCAGCACTAAATTCACAACTTTCAATATCAGATTTTATACCTGTTAATCAAACATATTAATTCATGTCATGATTGTGTGAACGTTGTACAATCTTTATTCCACATTACCTATTCCACAATTTATATTCCATAATTCTACCAATTAGTTTAAAGTATAAATGGCAAAACTAGACAAGTGAACAGTCAGTGAACTGTAGCTGTACCTTTAGAACAAAATTAGTTTCTATAAATCAGGGCTGAAAATGATTACAAATTGAGCCAGAGTCTATGACTTATTCTGTATGTACGTATACTTGTTACTAAACAAATGTACTCATGATTTTCTCCCAGTTGCTGTTTTCTCTTTTATTCACTGTTTTTGTGTGTAATACATGGTTTCTGCTTCCGTTCATTTGTAATTATCTCTGTCCGAGGCGACATTGCCTTGAGTCTAATGCTAAGTATAATTTATGATCTTGTCTTGTCACAACTGTGAAACTCTTGATAAACAATCTATATCTGTCACTAACCCATAAGTGTGTGTGCATATTCATTTAAAAAATGTCGTATCTCCTGGTCATTAATAGTGAGAACTTTTGTCTAAATGACGCACATTAAAAAGCAAAAAAAAGCAAATACTTTTCAAATTAATAATTGCCAGATGTTTTCAATAACAAAATGTTAACCTTGTACTGTTTGTGTGCGGATTATACAATGTCATGCTGCATCACAATTCATTTATTCGTTTATTACTTTTACCACATAATATAACACTACCAAGTGCAAAGCATCTTGGCAAATGAAATGGACAAAAGCCACTGAGTCATACTGAGATTGAGGTCACACTGTGAGGTTCTCCCGTGAGGATCTTGGGATCTCTAACAAGTGCAAGTTTCTATAAAATGTTATTAAACATATCAGTTAAACATATTAGTTTAATTAAACATATTAGTCAGTTTGTGGCCAAAATCAGGTCATCAAAAACAGGGATGTCTGTTCACCCATAATGGGTGTCTGCGAGGCTCACTGTGATTGGTCTCCACGTGTTCAAACTTCAGTTTAAATCTACAGGAACCACTTAGATTTTAGGGGCTTAACTAACGGTTCCCAGAGTACAAAAGCAATTGTAATCTATTCATTAGATGATCAATGGATTGTTCAGCAGGGGCTCTTGTATAACAATGTATCTGTCCTATTGATAATATCCTCACAGTAAGTGAATGCAACTAGGAGGGAAGCTCTGATTGGATCAGAAATGTGTAAAATGATTGTCTAAACATCTGTTTGTCATATAAAAAGATCATCCCACCATACACTCTTTTACAACATAGCATAAGCTAATTTAGCCAAGCACGTGTAGGAGAAAATGGTAGCCTAGTGGGTAGAAAAAAAATTTGTTCTACCAACCAAAGATTTGGGGATTCAAATCCAGGTTTTTCTAGGCAACCACTGTTGGGTACTGAACAACACCCTTAATAAAGACATTCTGTAACTATTTATCTGTCTCTCACTCTCTTTCTGTCTGTCTGTTGGTCCATCCATCAATCTATCCAGCCATCCATCTATGTATCTATCGGTCTGGTTCAGTGCGTGTCGTGTCCATCATTTCACACTGTATTTTTATTTTAATTTGAAGAGCACCATCCGGGTACTTTCAGTCTACTGAATTTTATTGTGGTTCTTGGATGCACTACAACATAGTGTAGTGTGCAAGTGCACGGTTTTGGATGACACTTGGGGTCTCAACATAGGGGTTGACATTTTAAATAGTGAAATTGAGTACAGATTAAGGTAAGCCACACAGATGTTAATGGTATAATATGGCTAATAGAGAAAAGTAATGAGTTATGTACTGTTATTCAAGTCAAGTCCAAGAAAGCACTCACTTCTTAGTGCACACTTTCACAAGGGAGTGCTGTCTCAAATGAAACACTATACTTTTGGGAAGTGACTAACATTTAATTGTGGCCTAAAATACCCACGGGGTTTAGTTTATTTGCTTTTGTTTACAGTTTACTAATGAATAATTTCATAAACGCTACTTACATCTAAACAAAGCAGTTGCCTCGTTTACGTTTACACACTACTGTCCAGTAGGTGGCGGTAGACACCAAAGCGGTAAAAACCCGCCAATGAATGAAGAAGAAACAGAACAGAAGAAGAAGCAGTAACGGAGCGTGTTTACTGTTGTAGGTAGTTTAAAACATGGCTACTTGCATGAAGAAAGCGGCTCATGAAATCGACTGTAGATTGAGGACTGATGATGTTCTTTCAGCTGGGGGAGTGGAGTTCAGCTCCTTACTGCTTTCTAAACCAGTTCTGGATGGACTGGCAGCTTCAGGCTTTCACAGACCTTCACCCATACAACTCAAAGCCATTCCTCTTGGCCGCTGTGGCTTAGGTACGCAAACTACCACCTTATTTACCTATTTAACTAGTCACTTATTTGCAAAAACGCCTTATTTATCCAAGACTAAATAGACGAGAAACACACCGACGCCCCCCCCAAATGCACAATTAATTAGTACATGAGGAACGTCATAATTATCACGTCAACAGTGGAGTTCAACATGTTCTCTTGTATTCCTCAGAGTGATGGGTTGATGGGTTTTGTGTCATATTTTGTGACGTACGTTGTTTTATATCTTTTCTTTACTTTAAGACGACAAAAGTGATGCAGTTGAAAGCAACAGCGATAGTGACGAGATAGTAACTCTCACCAATAATAATGTAAATAAATGTATAAAAAATCAATTCAGTAATTTATGAACACCATTGATTCTTTACAATAGAAAATATATCCTTACAAATACAATCTTTTAAATATCTTACATGTATAGTACATTTTTGTGATTTAGTAGATACCTTTATCCAAAGCCACTTACATTAGTTACAGTATAATAATATATATATATATATATATAATATACAGTATAAAGTTCTTGCTCAGGGGCTTAAGAGCAGCAACCTGACAATGGTGATGACCTGTGGGTCCCTAAACCCTTGTGATACTGCTCACCTCTGACCTTTACAGATGAATTATAACCTTCTCTTAACTTTACAAGGCGCATGTCTAATTGTTCAGTTTTTCTGTACTGTAAGTTTGATCGTCAAATAAATTTCCTGCATTTTTAAACTCTATTGTACACATTATGACTAAATTATTCTAAGATTATTTTTTTAAATATTTAATTGTATTTTTTACAGATCTTATTGTTCAAGCCAAGTCTGGTACAGGAAAAACCTGTGTTTTCTCCACCATTGCACTGGATTCTCTGGTCTTGGATAATCTAGCCATTCAGGTATTTTATTGTGTTTATTTATTTTGTTATTAATACTTATTATTATTCTACAGTTCTTGATTGTTATTGTATTTCTTTTCAGGTGCTAGTCTTAGCTCCAACAAGAGAGATCGCTGTACAGATCCATGCAGTCGTGATGGCAATAGGCAGTGCCATGGAGGGGTTGCAGAGCCATGTCTTTATTGGAGGACGACCAGTCAGTCAGGACAAGCTCCATCTAAAAAAATGCCACATTGCTATTGGATCACCAGGTCGATGCAGAAATGTCATTATTTTGCTTCTAATGTAGCTGATGAATGGAGAATAAATAATGCTGCTGTGTGTAACTTATTAAAATCTGATAAACATTTTTTTAAGTTGCCACTGATATAATTATAAACACAAAATGTAAAATACTGAGTTATACAGTCACTGTATAATTATTTATTTAGAATAAAGATTTTATTAAAATATTTGGTAAAAAGCATCCAAAAAGGGAACCGATCAGCATTTATAGTTCCTTTTATGTTTTTCATTAATTCTCTTCAATTCTCGTCTGTGTGTACCACATACACATGACACACTAGCTCCAACACAGAGATGAGCATTTCAGAGTTTACTTATATGGTGGATGAAATCGTGTTTTTTTAGGTGTTGAAATGCAAGCCTGTTTAACTGTGTTCCCTATTAACAATTAGACATGTATGTTTTATTTAAAAAAACACGAGTATTGTTGTATGTTAACGAGTATTTTTTTAAACATACCACTGATTTTATTGTAGGTCGTATAAAGCAGCTGATTGAGATTGGAGCTCTCTTAACAACGAGTATTCGTCTGTTTGTTCTGGATGAGGCAGATAAACTACTGGAGGAGGGCAGCTTTCAGGAGCAGATCAAGTGAGACTCAAAGCTTTAATCTTCTATTTTTGTACCCCGAAACTCGATGTTGATTTGATTTGTTTTATTTTCACTGTTTTTGCACAAAATTATTTATTCCAGATTGAAGCATCGTCACAACCCTTCACATATAGAATCATAAGGATCAATAAAGACGTAATAGGGAGGGTTTTTATTACTGATTTCCTGATTTCGGTAGTGGAGAGGCAGTAATAATGTTTTCCAAATAATCATAAAATGGCCCTAATATTTAACCAAACATTAAGCAATCATGTTTATTTTCAATACTGATGTATAAGCGATTCGTTAGAAAGATAGCTGTGTGTGAATTTGAATTTAAAGACCCAAGTCGAAGTTGCTTTTTTTCTTCTGGACCAGCATTTAATTTCACTAATTCTTGTTAGGCAGGGATACACCATCTTTATTAGCTTTGTGATTATGAAACTAACTTTACTGCAGCCCTTGCTGTGTTTACCGGAGTGAATAACAACATTTACAGGCAGCCATTCTGATTCCTGAATAAACAAAGTTACTTGTTTTGGATTGTAATAAGCAATTTGCATTCATCGTTCAAATGCTAATGAAGAAATAAATAACATCAATAAATCCAATATTTTAGATGCGAACACAATTGTTTGTTATTAAGCATTTTACATTTACTGTTTGCAAATCTTAATTTACAAGGTACCACTGTATGCTTAAGCAAATACTTTTAACTTCATGTTATCCAGCTACCTTATGTGTACAATATAGTTTTATTGCCAAACATGTCAACGATACCATACTTGTTTTGAAGAGAAATCTTTTAAACCATTTAGATAACCAATCTCTGTTTCAGCTGGATTTTCTCCTCTCTGCCAGTAAACAAACAGATGTTGGCACTTTCTGCTACTTACCCAGAGTCCTTAGCGGAGCAATTGTGTAGATACATGAGGGAGCCAACGTTTGTCAGACTAAACCCCACTGATCCTGGACTTATTGGTGTGTCTCCAGATCGAATTTTCCTTATTATTGTTCATCACAGAAGTAAACTGTAATCACGGATGTTTTTATTTACTTTTTTTTAATTATTATTCAGGTTTGAAGCAGTTTTATAAGCTGGTGCAAGCTCATCCACTTCCACACAAGATATTTGAAGAGAAAGTGCAGAATCTTTTAGAACTTTTCAGTAGAATTCCATTTAACCAGGCCCTGGTTTTCTCCAATCTTCACTCTAGGTTTGTAAAGTTCGATATCATTTTTAGATTTTGAATATTTGTGCTGCTAGTTCATAATTGGTGGAAAATTTGCTTTTAATCATTTTTTTAAAAACATGCATTACTTTCAGAGAAGGTTATAAATCAGTTATGACATCACAATACCACAGAAGTCATAATTGCTTGCTGTACCTGATTTGTTCCAATATTTTGTTAATAATTTACAGATGGCTATTATTCCTGTGCTTACAGGAACAGTAGAGGTGGAAATACAGAAAGTTTGGTTTGCATAACATGTCCCCTTTACTACATTGTTATGTCATTGGACTATTGTGGTCATTGTAAATTGCTGCAGCAATTCTGTCATTGAAAGACAGCCAGTCACATAATTACATCCACAATAATGGTTTCGACTAGCAGGAGTGTTTGTGTGCACATAAATTCTCGAGGAATCAACCTTTTTGTGAACAAATTGGGTGGAAAGTTTCATAATGCGTCAACTGGCCATCAATACTAAACACTAGTTACTATATGTATGGGGACTAATATTTATTAGCATTCTGTGCTTATTTCATCCTCTGTAGAGCTCAACACCTGGCTGATGTTCTTTCTTCTAAAGGTCTACCAGCAGCCTGTATCTCAGGTAAGCTGCTATGTGTACTGTTTTATTTTTTTACTATGTTCTGTTTTCCTTTTGATGTTGGTTGTAACTTTGCTCGTTGTGTTTAGGTGGCTTGAGTCAGGAGCAGAGACTAGAGGCGATGTCTAAGCTTAAGAAGTACCAGTGTCGAGTTCTTATCTCAACTGATCTGGTAAATTCAACCATACTAATACTGCAAACTGATGCTGTTTTTTTATTAAACCTAGTAAAAACACACATGAGGACTGCAATCAAACTGATAAAAAAAAAATTTCATCATTTTTGACAGGCATAATATAATGACCACCTTTTGATAGATACTGACCATTGCAGACCAGAAACACCTAGAAGAGCTGCAGTTTTAGAGATGTGACATGTTTGTCTAGTTATCACAATTTATCAATTTATGTAATGCCCTACATCTCTGTGGTTATGATGTTATGCCTGGTTGATGGTATGTTGCTATAAACCAAATTGATCTACTATTTGTAATGGTTGCTTGAACTTGAATTATCTTCTTTTTACTTTTTATACTGAAACTTATTTATGGTTTCTTTTTCTCATTTTCCTTTTACTCAATAGACCGCTCGAGGTATTGATGCAGAAAAGGTGAATCTGGTTATTAATCTGGATGTTCCACAGGACTGGGAGACTTATATGCACAGGATTGGTCGTGCTGGACGCTTTGGTTAGTCTGTTATTTTGGCAGTATGTTTTATGTGTGTTTTGGATTTTTTTGTTTTACTACTGTGCTCTTACACACTTTTTTGTTTAAATTCAGTTTGATCTGAATTGTTATTCTTCTGCATTTAACCAGTGTACAGACGTTTAGACATCGATCGCCACACTACGAATCTGTAACCAGCTAAATAGAAATAAGCCGATATTCAAAACATCCTCGAGACTGAATATGATAAAACATAACGTAATAACAAGTGAAGTAAGATTTGTACAAGGAACAATTTGTCATTTAGTTTTTTGATGTTTGAGGTATTAAGTTTATTATTGAAAATCTGCCAGAATGTTCTATTAAATAAAAGATAAAATGAACTCTTTTGTTTGTGCTGGGTTAAGTAGTTTGACCCCAAAAATTGCAATTAGTTCATCTCTACAGTTTGTTGTGTAAATATTAATGGCATCTGGAAGACGTTTGTTTACTGTATCAAAACAACAGTTACCTGTTTACCTTAAAGTCACAAAATAAAAAGTAAATTTTTTTACCTTATTTGCTGTAGGTACTCTGGGTGTTGCTGTGACTTACTGCTGTCATGGGGAAGAAGAAAACAAGATGATGGCCATTGCTCAGAAGTGCAGCCTGACAATAAAACCTTTACCAGGTAACTAATGAGATTGTGTGTAGTTATTGCATCACAATTTATATTCCTGTTGGAATATTATTATTCTATTCTTTTTAAGTCTTTGTCACTAATGTCACAGATAATAACAAAATTTAACATATTTTGCTTTAGACTATCTATAACAGGGGTCACCAACGTGGTGCCCGCGGGCACCAGGTCCCCCGCGAGGACCTCATGAGTCGCCTGCGGGCCTGTTCTAAAAACAGCTCATAATAGTGAAAGTTACCAATGAATTGC
>JAOTRQ010093665.1:0-10630 GCA_028565875.1 Hoplisoma paleatum
AGACAGACAGACAGACAGACAGACAGACAGACAGACAGACAGACAGACAGACAGACAGATAGATAGATAGATAGATATAGTCTTGACCATGATGACTTAGTTTATTAAAATATGCAGCTATTTAATATTTGTATTTAAAGAACAGAATAAACTTAAACCTAATATAAATCGTATAAAGTCCTTTAAACTATCATGTAAAAGCCAGAATTTTACAGGACTATATTTAGGGAAATATTTCAATATGAAATTATATCAATAGCCCGGTCAGGAGCGCATCTTAACAACAATAACAGTGAACATTTCCTCCAGGCCTGCAGGGGGAGCCATGCAAGTCCTGCAAAGTGTGCTTTTAGTGACTGCTTAAAAATAAAGACATGCTACGCAATGAAAGCCAGACAGACAAATATACACATTGTAGCCTAGTGGGTAGAGTGTTGGACTGGGAACCCAAAGGTTGGGGGTTCAAATCCAGGCTCTGCTACACTCTGTTACACTGGTGGGTCCTTAAACAAGACCCTTAACCCTGTCTGCTCCAGGGGTGCCGTAGGGATATGCCAAGAGAAACATTTCATTGTACTGTACATCTGTATATGTGTAATGACAAATAAAATTGATTTTGAATTTACAAGCGATGCAAATATACAAGTTTTAAAAAGATACCTGACTGTGTTAAGCAGCATTGGGTGCACTGGGAGCACAGGGAGCAAAACTGGGTGTCAGTTTAATGCATGTTTTCTGCAGTAAAACATCGTTTTCTGGAATCTGTTTTCTTTAGAGCTTAGAGACAGAGACTTAAAGCGAGCGATATACAGACAGCAAGCGTTCAGATCAGTTCTTCGACAGCAACAGCGAACGCCGAGTGACTTGCACATTAAAGCCGGGAATGAATCAAGTATTTGCAGAGTCGAGTTTTAAAACAGCAACAGAAGCAAAACAAGAATGACATTTTCCTGTAAGTGCAGGGTTTATAATCAAATCTGTCAGCATGTACAATAATATTGGCATAAGAAAAAAAAGAAACCCGGAGGTAAGAACTGTAATACGCATCCGCTGAATAAACTATTCAGTGTTAAAATTAATATCTCATTTCATATCTGCAGTCCACAGTCACAAATAACAGTGACGACCATCCAGCCAATAAAGAAGTCCGACCTGGTCTTGTCCTAGCAGTAAATAATAAGTATAAGACTAGAAATAATCTATAAAGGGCAATAACCACTAAAAACCACAATAATTTAATATTCACACATTCATATTTCTGTCTTTAATCGTTTTGTGAATATAAAAACAAACTTTACCGCTCGCTGTGTTTGCAGCCGCCCGCAGGACATAATGTGTTCAATGGTTTTCACAAGAGAAAATACAAAGTTCTAAACGAGAAAGTTATAGGTTTTTCATTTTGGATGTGAACAACAGTAATTTGTTATTATTAAACCTGTTTGCATGCCCCGTTGGAAATCTACCGAAGAAAAAAAATCTGGCTGTGTGAGCAAATATGAAACCTGGAGTTCTATCGAGTTGTGCAACTCGTCGGACCGCAGAGCTGAATGCATATAAATGCTTTTTTTTAACAAGCGATTAACAATAATTTGTTACTATTTCAGCCTTTTGCATTCACCGAAATGTGAATGCGTTGATGCAACTGCGTACAGAAGTTCGGACATGACGAATGTTATGAATGTTTGATCTTAATACAGTTTAACCTGTATGCAGGTCATCGAAACGTCCAGATGCAAAAACATCGACTTGTTATTCCTAACATAAGGAATATTGTCTGTGGCCAATGTGCTGGTTGTTGTATCATCTTTTTATCTAACAACCACTTGTCCGGGTAGGATGAGGTTTCGGCCGTGATCCGACATACTGCTTCTTGATTGTACTGATTGTTGTGAAATGCACTGCACATAAACGTGTGTGTTTCAAACACACAGACGAATGAGACACTTCACAGATTCAAACCTGAACCGGTAGAGCAGCGGTGAGTTTGTGCGTCAGACCCATGTGCTACTTAAATACCGAAGTCAAATGAAAATATGCTGCAGAGGAAATTCGTTTATTCTACTTCAGCGGCCACTTAAAACTCGTCATGGTGCAGAAAAAGGTGCAAAATCGGGTGCAAAAAAAAAGACGTACAAGAGAGAAAAGAATATCAGTGTAAGGAAGGGTGTTGACAAATATAGACGTCAAATGTTGGTTGATTCATCGCGGTTATACTTATGAATGGATGGACAGACAGACAGTGGATGGATGGATGGATGGATGAATTGACAGACAATTGGGCAGACAGACAGTGATAGAACGAGCGAGAGAGATGATGATGGACGATGGACAGACAAACGGACAGATTTACAGACATTGATTGAGAGAGCGAGATAAATGATGATGATGGATTGATGGACAAACGAATGGACAGACAGAAGACGGATGCACAGACAGACAGTGAAAGCGAGAGATGATGATGGTGGATTGATAGACAGATGAAAGGACAGACAGACGGGCTGACAGACAGTGATAGAAAGAGCAAGAGAGATGATGATGGACGATGGACAGACAAACGGACAGATTTACAGACATTGAGAGAGAGAGCGAGATAAATGACGACTATGGATTGATGGACAGACGAATGGACAGACAGAAAACGGATGTACAGACAGACAGTGAGAGTGAGAAATGATGATTTTGATGATGGTGGATTGATAGACAGACGAATGGACAGACAGACGGGCAGACAGACAGTGATAGAAAGAGCGAGAGAGACGATGATGGACGATGAACAGACAAACAGACAGACAAACAGACATTAAGAGAGAGATGATGATAGATTGATGGACATATGAATTGACAGACAGTCAGATGATCAATGCAAGGATGGACCGCCAGACAGACAGACCAGTTGAATGGACAGACAGATGGGCAGACAGACAGAGATAGAAAGAGTGAGAGAGGTGATGATGGACGATGGACAGACAGACCAGTTGAATGGACAGACAGACGGGCAGACAGACAGAGATAGAAAGAGTACATAAAGCCACTATGAAGATCGTCACATATCTTTATTTAACCACAATGCACTATGTATTATATATTTATGTCATATCTGATCATGACTGTACCATCAATGCTTCTGGTCCATTTGAACATCGTGTCCACTGCTAAAACAAAGTCCACAGATGATGAGTTATCTACGTAGAGAGCTCATGAGGCTTCAGAAGGACCCACTGTCCATGAATCTTTTTTTTTTTAATCCAGAGCTAAGTGACAGAACGATGTGGTCAGTAAGACGAGATCGGAGTTACAAAAGTAATAGTGAACACCGAGGAACTATGAATGATAAAAAGGTTCCACACACTGCCAGGCGCTGTGTTCTATCTGCTCCGGGCTGTACGACGGTTCTTCTTGTTCATTCCAAATACAGCGTTCAGTGATAAAACATGATTCAAAGATGATTAACATCTGTTCAAACAGTAAAGTATTAAAGGAGCCCCACAGTCAAAGCCGCCTCTCTCTTTTATTTTTTTCAGTGAGTAATTAATCTCATAGCTGCTTAATAACCACACTAGTGCTGTAACAGTACTCTCAGTCACATTATGGCTAACAGATGGGCGAAATGTCACCAGCTCGTACCCCTTCAACATATTTTCATTTACAAACACAGCATGCATATCAAAACAAGGATTGATCCTTCCTTCCCTCTACACACACACACACACACACACACCACACCTCCCTTGATATTTAGCTCTTACACGCATTAGTTGGCGATCTGGAAATGTTTCAAGTTGGGCATGTCGAGATGGGATTGTCTCGTTTCTCTAAATATCAAAAAGAGCAATGACATATGGGGCTTCCGGAGCAAGAGGACATTCACGTTCCCAAGACAAAAAGTGACGATAATATGTATTGCTGATCGTAAAAAAAATCCGGCAGCATTTAAAATAAATAGCTTTTTATTTGTCATTATACATGTACAGATGTACAGTACAACGAAAGGTCTCTCATCGCATATCCCAACTTGTCTTGGAGTTGGGGGTCAGAGCGCTATAACAGGGTCAGCCAACGTACGGCGCCCCCTGGAGCAGACGGGGTTACGGGAATTTCTTAAGGACCCAGCGATGGCTGGGTAGCAAAGGCTGGATTTGAACCCCCAACTTTTGGGTTTATAGCCCAATGCTCTACCTACTAGGCTACACCGTTCCTACAATAATAATAAGGATTCTTTCAGACCTTTTCCAGGTCGTCCCTCATGATGCTGAGTGAGAGAACACCAAAGTGCAATGTGCAAAGCTGTCATCAAAGCAACATGCGTCTACTTTGAAAAAAGCTAATATGTAAAACATATTCTGCTTTAAGATCTTTTTTAATTATTATTGTTTACCACATATTTCCTTTTGAGTTCCTTCCGAGTTCCTTCAGAATCATTAGTCGGCAATCTTGTAGCTCGATTAACCGTATTTAAGTTTATAGTATTAGTATTAATATTAAATCAATCTGAAAATACCCTGAACCCAATTATTTTCAATCAAAACGCTCATTCCCACTTGACATAAAATACTATTAGCATTTGTGATTTTGAACCACATGGTAACACATCGTGCCATATGACATTGTGCCAGATCTCAGAAGGAACAGAATGATTCTATGTGGGTGTCCCTTTAATGGAATGCAAGATGTCAGATATATTCGGAAATACAAGTTCTCCTTCTCCGCTTGTTGCCAAATGCATTCATTACTGCATCGTGTAATCAATGAGACATCATGCTTGTAATTGAATGAAGGATGGAAAGGTTGATTGGTGTTTTAAATTAGGTTTAAGTATTTTTTTCCCACCCAAATTGAGTCGTACCTGACACTTGGTTGCCCTCTGGACCACTACCAACCCCCCCAAAAGTTCCTCGGCAATGTTTTTACATAGTAGGTTGCCAGGTCTTTCTTCAACCCCCATAATGTTCTGTGGAACTGTGTGTATCTACGGAACGATTTCAGATCTCTAATCAACCCAGTGCATGTTTTTTGTACTATGTGTGGAAACCGGAGTACCCAGAATAAACCCACGTAATCACCGGGGGACACACGTGCACAGAAAGCACCCGGTAATAGAACAGTGCAAACCATTCTATATTTATTGTGTTATTTTCGTTAGCCAAGGTTGAAGAATAATAAATTCCATATTCATTTAGTGGTCATAATATAGCACTACATCTGCACCAAATCCTGTACAAGCAAGTATTTTTTATAATTTTTTATTCCCATTACCAGTGCTGGATTACTGTTATTACATTCTGTGTGAGAGTTTGGGACCAATTAGGAAAGTGCAGAACAGAATAAGCAGTTGAAATGTGACTGAGGGTTTTTAACACTCTGTGGAGTCTCATCGGTGGGGAATTAAAGAAAAATCGGAAGAAGAAGAAATGAAGAAGAGGAAGAGAATCTGGAATGAGATGCATTTTTAAGCGATCGAACCACTCTGTGTCTAATGAGCGATGATTAATAATAATATGAAAAGGTGAACTGGAATGTGTAGAATGTGTGAACGTCTTGACCTGCTGAGCATTCAGTGGACGAATGACTTCCAGTGAACAATTATCAACCAATTCATCTTAAATGGCATAATGGGGTTCGGGGTCGAGGGGTTTGTGCAGGTCACTGGCAACGAATCCGAACGAAACATGGTCCCATTTATGATGCATAGCAATGCTAAACTGCTAAAGGCTTAATATTGTTTACGGAATAGTGCTTGTTCATTATAATACATGTAGTCAGGGTCCGACATTTCTAAGTGATGAATTTGTGCGCTTTTTATTTAGCAATGAATTAAAATTCTAATTATTTATGTACTTATTTCTTTGTCTATTGATTTTCCATGGTTTTTTTAAATGCTGGATGACCTTCCTGACTCAATCCTTCTAATGTATTGGGGCTTTGGACAGGCAGTGATTTATGCATCTTTGTAACTCTGTACCTCGGAATGTTTTGAATGTGGGAGGAATCCGAAGCACCTTGTGGTAACCTACAGAGACGTGGAGAACATGCAAACTCCACACTGAAAGGACACACACACACACATGCTTACACACACACCTGGGAAATGAAACTAGGACTTTAACGCAGAAAGTCTTAGTAAGTGACGTGCTGTGCCAGCTTTGATATGCGGGTAAAATCAGAAGGTCGCCGGTTCAAGCCCCACTACCACCACGTTGCCACTGCTTGGCCCTTGATCAAGGCCCTCAATCCCAAATTGGTGCATCGTTGACATTGTAAGTCACTTTCTTTGGATAAATGTGCCTGCTAATGGAAATATGGATGTTACGATTCTGTTCGACAGTTTCAATTGATCTGACATGCAATATGAATCAATTCTTACTTTAAACAGCAGAGGGCACTGGTGCTATAGATCTTGTTGCCAGGTTCGGGGTTTTCCAGCTTATTTGGACTCAAAATTCAAAAAGGTTTGTTTTTGTGCATAGTTTATACCTACCAGAGAATGAATAGTGTGAATGGTCCTAAATACAGTTTATTATTGACATGTTTAAAATAAGTGTTACAAGTATGTCTGTTGTGTCTTTACTTATATTTTGGTTAAATAACGAGGAAAAAATAGAACGTTTTGTCAGTTGCATCATGGTTAGAATGACAATAAATCCAGAAGGCTCGTGATGAACTTATTTCCATGAACATACTTATATTTAAGCGAGCATAAAGTCACATTATAAGGATGAGCCCTGTTGAGTCTGGTTCTTCTCAAGGTTTCTTCCTGTAATTTTCAGGGAGTTTTTTCTTGCCACAGTCGCCCTCGGCTCGCTCAACACGCGTTTCTGTATCTGTTCGTCCTGTATTTTGTAAAGTTTCACAATGTCACAATGTCTATTGGAAAAAGCGCTATAGAAATAAAGTTGACTTGACTTGATCTACACTGAAGCTGATCAGCTAAACCTGGCCTGAGAATTTAATATTATTTAATTAGAAAGCAATTCCGCAGATACACAAACATTACAAAAAATGTCGTCCGACCTTAACTCGAGTGGTTTATTCTCCTGTGGGAAAATAATCAACAAAGACTGCTCCTTGATTGGAGATTTTATTTTTCTGTTGATTACCAAGGAAGGGGTCTGGCGGCGTGACATACTTCTGCTGCATCTGACCAGCGTGGCATCTATCCCATAATATTTCACGTAATCAGTATAATAAAGGATAGAGAGTCTGAAAAAAGCAGCACAACGTTGCAAAAATGTGCAACGAAACAATCATGACGATTATGACATCGATTTGTGCAGTCAGTCTGGCATAATCATAATCTGTATAATCTGTCGTGTATCCATGAATGTATCCACCAGACCACTGACAGGTATGTTTACCACAGTTCCTTTTTTTACTCGTTTTAAAATCCTTTTCTTTTGCAACCACGAGATCCAGATTTGTACTCAGGCTGCCCGTAAAACACTTGAGTCGTCCCGATACGTTTGCACATAAGCCGCATGTTTAGCATCTCTGCTACGTAGCTTCATATTAGCTTTCAGAGCCTAACGAACAAGGCGTGTGTTAACATTAATATTTTAGTCAAAATCAGCATGTTTGATGAACCCTGAGGCCAGGAGTTCTATTAATATTAAAATATGTAAATTTAAAACTGCTCTGTGTTAAAGATTGCATCTAGGCTTGATCTTGGCATATTTAAATTCATTTTAAAAGGAAAAAGCAAAAATTATCTTTCATTGTTCATAAATGAAATGAAAAAACAGTTTACTCGTTTTATACTTTGTCGAGAGAGAATGCCGGACTATTTCTAAAACATTTAAAGTTAAAATATGTACATAAACAAATCCGTTTACATATTCTAAACCATGATTTAATACGCCTTTAGTCTTTTGTCAATTTTGTATAAATGGTGTTTAATATTGATTCAGATTTGTTTGCACTTCCGTGGTTTCTCGTTCCCCTCTGGGAAAGGTGGATGTAAGGTGGCGGCACTTGAGAGATTGGATTCTGACGTCCATGTGGATGTGGGCTGAGGTGGTTGGGAGGGTAGAGAGGCAATAGATTGTTCCTCTCGTCCGTGTAGGAGGCTGGTCTATTGTGGACGGACCTGTGTGGGTCCTTTAAAGAAAGTAATCAATCTGACAATCTGAAGATAAATGTCTAGGAATATAAGAGGGTGGTACATGTCACAATACTGAGATAAAACATTACCTTCGTTCTAAAATGTCTATTTGGGGTTTCCACCATCCTTTTTCGAAATGAAATCGAATTAGAAGTTATATTAGTTTCTATTTTATTTTACGATCTTATCTGGACGATTGCCACTAACAGTAGTGACAGGAAAAAGAAACAGACAATAAAGTTTCAGCTAATTTATTTATTCACGTATGTCTATTAGACGTGCTCCTGATGGCAGTCTGGATGGGCTTTTACTTTTTTATCTTTGCTCCGCAGCACACAGTGTCTAATTTTACCAAATAATAATAAAAATATTGCTGATTCATTGCTGACCACGGTGCACATTTCCACTGCCTAATGGACCGTCCTAAATGTCCTCGGTCCCAAGAGAGTCGATGCCGCTTCTGGAGTTATTATAAAGCTTCAGTGCAACCATAGTGGCATCTTTTATTGTCTTTTTACACTCGTTTACATTCTTTTCAGAGTCACGAGTGACTGTACATCAGCTTCTGCTTATAAATACATTATAATGTATATAATGTTAATGTATGTTACATATCATGCACCAGATATATGTATATAAGACATAGGCTTATATATGTGATGATGTATCCATGGTTCGTAACCAGTTGTGTTTCAATTCCTGTGTTCAACATTTTATTATTTAGCTCTTTGGAAGTAGAAAGTGCATTTATTTAATATTTTGAAGAACCCACGACTACCTGTGACACTGAGAATGTGCTCGAGAAGCGTTTAAGTGCTCGTGTTGTTTATTCTGCTGCTCTTTAAGAATGATCCACTCCATTGCCACTGGCCGTTTAACATCGACTTAACAAGAGGCTTTAGGAGACGATTGAGCTTATGGGTAAATAAAAGTGTCACGTCTCTGTCTCTCTCTCTCTCTCTCTCTCTCTCTCTCTCTCTCTCTCTCTCTCTCTCTCAAATGTGTATGTATAGATGTATTAGTTTTTGTTTTGTTTTTTAACATTTTTGCCCAACATTATTTGGATTCTTTTCATTTTTCAGAATAATGCGAGTAATAAGAGACGAGTTGCAGGAGCAAAACGCCAATTTGTGTCCCATGCATGTATATTTATTTTATTGTTGTATAAATTTTGCATTGTATCAGTCCATTTCATGGCATGGCAGGTCTTCCTGCCCCCCCCCCCTTCCCCCTTCCTTCTTAGCCATAATTTTTATACTCATCAGGTACATGAAACCCTCTCATGTTTGCACTTTTTAAGTTACAATTACTGACGAAAGCTGTTGTTGACGTGCAGAAATCGGTGTGTTAACTCGCATCTTCTCCTCCATCAAAGCTATGATTCTGATTTATGTTTTTACACATCACATTGTGTTTGTACGTGTGTGTGTGTGTGTGTGTGTGTGTGTGTGTGTGTGTGTGCATGTGTGTGTGTGTGTGTGTGTGTGTGTGTGTGTGTATCCTTCAACAGATTGTCGACCTGTTCAGGTGTTTAGTGTAATCGGCCAGTGTGTTTCACACCGTGAGCCTAAATAGAAATAAGTGCAGGTAAAACTAGACAAATTTACCGCTTTCATCATGATTATTAATATTTAATTACTGTTTAATCACATTTTATTTATGTGTTTATCCCTTACATTTGTACACACATCTGATCACTCATTCATGGACCAGATATTTGTATTATTTTTATATTTTTAGCTGTATTTTAATTGTAACTACTGTGTGAAGTTTATTTATTTTGAAATCAATAAAGTATCTGTTTGTTTATCTGTCTGTCTGTCTGTCTATCTAATAGATGAATGTATAAGTTCAATGTTTATCTTAAATATGATACGATATGTCATTGTGTGCATTGTTTTACATCTAATGTACAGTACTGTATACTCGATACATCTTTTTACTCTCTTTTTGGTCTAAAAAAGCCCCTCGTATCTATTTTAACCCTAATTAATTTAGATTTTTTGTCTGTTCTGTGTTCTGTATTTTTAATTATTTGTGTTTCTCCGCCGGTCCCTGACGAACATTACCAGTAAACAGCTGCAATGACAATAAGTTCCGTCACACGAGTTACACCGGCGACGATGTCCTCACGTTTCACGTAAATCTTCACGATATGATTGTAATAAAATTGTCAGACTTCATATAGCACTTACATACACAGTTCAGCGATTGCTTTTATCTTTATTTCATATTGTTGCATCTATAAATAATAGTCGACAGCACTGGGTTGCCCAGTATTCTGAAATTCTATTTTCAAGTGATGAATGAAAGTAAACAGTTTGAGGTCATTTCAGAAACCACAGGTGTGTATCCATGCAGCCAAGAAAACTGCCTAGAACCCCTTCCAAAGGAACTTTATCTGCTTTATTTACTTATTAAATTACTTGATCAGCTATTTATTGTAATCATGTGGTCTAATAAAGGGCGGCACGGTGGCTGAGTGGTTACAGCACTGTCGCCTCACAGCAAGAAGTCCCGGGTTCGATCCCCGGG
>JAOTRQ010093686.1:0-10628 GCA_028565875.1 Hoplisoma paleatum
ACACACACACACACACACACACACACACACACACACACACACACACACACACACACACACACACACACAAACACAGACACACACACACACACACACACACACACACACACAGCCATACACAAATCTCAGGGAGTGTAATACACATTCCTGCATCTTGAAATGTTTATTTTCTATTATTATTAGTATTATTTGATTGTATTTTATACCTTTTACATTTGACAAAAAGCAGTTACACAACGGAAAGTTAAATATAAGGACACATTACAAAGTTAAAAGTATTGGGACATGCCTTCTATGTAGTACGTACATGTGTACTACATCAGTTGTGTATTATACATAAAGGAAATTACATTTTTCTATCCATTCCAGTCATACCCGACTCTTGGGGGCGCTCTAACTGATCTGCATCCGCATCTATGAGACTATTTGGCATCTAAATCTAAAGCTTAAAGTAGTTGTTTTTGTTTGTTTGGACTGTTGGAGGAAACCAGAGTACCCGCAGGAAACCCACGCATGCAAACTTGACTAAAAGCCACCAAGCAAACATTTTTTGTAACTATGAAGAAAAGCTCGGCCAGCTATATAATGACCGGGAACATCACCAGTATCAGTGTCCACACGTATCCAAATGCTTTTACACCGAATTCCCACAGACGTACTTCTAAATCTCCTCACTCTGGCTGTTGTATTAGCCGCAGATTACATCAAACTTCAGGTATTTTATTATCATTTCTTTTTAAAAACGAATTTCCACCAAGCTCATGGTCACAAGGTCGGGTGTCGGGTGACATTTCATTCAGTTTTAGCTAAAATAAAGAATGTTTATGTTTATAAATGAAAGTTTTATACTGCAGAACATCTAACATTGCAATATGTGTCTGGCAATATCTTAACACCCCCCAAAAAACAACAGTCCATTTCTTTAGATAAGATTTGGTTTTCTAGATGTCGGGGACGGGTAAATGAGCGCACTCCACTTTACCAACAGTCTTGTTCGCTTTTCCTCGTTTTCTGTTCTCGGCCTCATTACAAGCATGTGTGTTATGTGTGATCTGTTAAAACAGCATTAAATTCATGTCATAAACAGACTGTATATAATATAAATGTAATAAAAACAAACAACAACATTTACATTTATAATGAGCATCAATCGTTCACATTCTGAATCGTCTGAGATTGTGTTCGGGTTGTATTAAGGTGAATAAAACACGGATTATCTCATCATGATATCACGATTATAAATCGTATGTCATGATTATAACTTGTTAGTGTGTGGGATGTATTAGGCAGGAAGAAAACAGTTTATCATCCAAAGCTTCAGCCCTTGTGGGGTGTCTTTTGTCTGCAGGGGTCAGTATGTATCATTTAGCCCTACACCTTTTATCTTTGAGCAATTAAGGATTAAGGGCCTCGCTCAGGGGTCCAACAGTGGTCTCTAGCCCAGTATTTCAACCTATCAAAATGGGGCCAAACTAGGAAACCGGCTGACAGGACGACGGGCGACCAAATACTGTAGCACAGATTGATGATAATCATCAATTTGTTTATGCCCATAATTATATCACGGTTCAGGGGGAAAGAAAATGTCATTAAAAACAAATAATTATATAAATAGACCGACTGCATCCGTGTGTTTGAAGTTCCCCTCACCTCTGATTCACATCCTGATCCACCATCATACAGCTGAGGCATGTGAGGAAACTTCAGGCCCGTTTTACCGGTCAACCAGAAAGTCTTTTGCAGTCCTTTCCCCTTGTAAAAAATAATCATAAACAGAGAATAAAACCGGCGTCACAGGTGGACTAACACCTGTCTGAATGTCCGAATACCTTCACTTCGATGTCTCCTCTTTCCTCCAGCTGATAAGACCCGATCCGCATCAGAATGTCCGCCGTGCTCTGAGAGATGTGAATTCTCAGCGCTGTAATAAATGATATTTTACACATTCGCACTATTCCGATACGATTATCTGGTGCTTCATTCCAGGACAATTGTGGCCGGATCTTAAGGTTGCCGGTTTGATTCTGAGAGTCAAGAGGGACTAAATGCGCTTGAGTGAGGTACGGCTGGGCGTCGTGTCTAGGGCTGCCCACGGCACCGGCGCCGGGCACGCGCCCAAACTGTGTGTGTTCAGTAGTGTGTGTCAATGTGTCATTTAAAGGTATTCTAACCCTTAAGGGCAACAGTGGCAGTCTGGGTTCGAACCGGAGACTCTTCGTACTTTACTGCGAGTTAGTTACAGTCTGAGCAGTAACGGTTAAACGCCTTGCTCAGGGGCCCAAAACTAACAATAACACTGTCAGAGGTGGGTCTTGAACCAATAACCTTCTGATTACTAAGCAGTGACTTAACAACTAAAGTGCAGTTTTAGTGTTTAAAGGTTATCGGTTCACAGACCCTTAACCGACAGTTCCACTTTAAAATCATGTTCAGTCCTAATCATGAACTTCATAGATGTTTTTGGATTGTGGGAGGAAACTGATGCTTCTAGGGTGGGGGGCATCAGACAGGGTCCTACAAACCTTAACAGGGTTTGAACCCATGCAGACAGGAAATGGAAAATATAACTCTGCATGAGCTGCAATATGAAAAAAACATAGAAGAACGTACGCAGACTGTTGCTCTCCATCCTGGATGCGGTGTTAACCGTGTCTCCGAACAAACAGTAGCGTGGCATTGTAGTGCCCACGACACCCGCGACTACTGGACCTGTTCGCGGTAAGAGACAAAGTCAAGAACCTGAAGACTCAAATTGACGAGAATTAACGCGACATAAGTGGTTCGATCATCATACCAGAGTTGATGCCGATGCGAATTGCTAACTTCTCGTTGGGCAGGTGTTTGATTCGGAACTTCTGAATGGCGCTGAGGAAATGAAGAGCCATGAGCGAGATGTCTTCTGCATGCCTGGTGCCGTTGCTTAACGGCAGCCCGCTTGCCACCATGTACGCATCACCAATCGTTTCCACCTCAAAACAACCACACAAAGAAATCAGTTCCCAAAAATCACATAAAGATCACATGAGAACATGGGAAACTATGTTTGTACTAGTATATGTACTAGTATAAAGTTCTATATAAATCTGGACGTGTCCTAATAGTTAGAGAACCTTCCCTGGATGGCGATCGGACGGTTACCGAGACATTGCACCCAATAAATACTCCACAAGCACCGTGGCAAGAATAGGGCTGCCCATCATGCCAAGTATGTGTGCTCACTACTGCCCCAAGTGTGTGTTTCACTGCACGGATCGATAACGATAACAGTTCCATAACGAGCACAGTCATGAAAAAAAGTATCTACATGGGTCAGCCTTTTTTCTCCATTCTACGTTGTTTATTTATTTAATACCGTCGTGGTTTTACACTTTTAGGAAACACTCATGACAGGAAACGATCGTTCATTACATACAAGCCACGTCATTCATGCAAATTAATATACAATTTCCTATCTTTAATTTGAATTAGCCTTTGCCTGCATGTTTTTGGACTCCGGAAACCGGAGCTTCCAAAGTAAACCCACTCCAGTAAACATCATGCGTGTGGGGAGAACATGCAAACTCCACGGGAATCGAACCATAGACTGTGAGGCTGCACAGCCGAACCGTTAAGCCACCCGTATCGCCCACACTGACAATAATAACAACGAGCAATGAATACAAAGTAAGACTAGAATACTAAGCTGTGTGTGTCTGGGTGATACAGGAGTTTATTACATTACTTATATTACATATTATAGAATATAAATAACTATTATTAAATCACTGATGATAATGTTTCTACCTCACACACGACGTTGAGTCAGTATCACGTCCTAACTAAACACTCGTCTCATAATTATTTGTTTAGATGAGCGACAACAATGCAAAGATTCTAAATCTTTTTGTATTTATTGTACCACCGTGATCCTGATGTAGGAAACGTTTTTCTCCTTTCATGATGTCCTCTGGCGTGTATCAGAAATAACAATAAAAGCTCTCGGACTTTGACTCCTATATCGGATATGATATCAGAATGATCTACAGTACGGCTGCCATCCTGAAGGTTGCTGAACGATCGACACACGTCGCGTCGTCACGCTTTTCTTAATTACCTTGTACACGTCATAGAGTTTGATGATTTCATCGAACAGGCTGTAGAGGTCATTGAGCAAGGTCACCACCTCCAGCGCCGAGCTGATCGAGCACATGGTGGTGAAGCCGACGATATCGGAGAAGAAAATGGTCACCAGTTCGTAACTCATGGGCTCCACTGATTTTCCTGACATCAACTGATCCGCGATGTATCTGCCCCCCCCCAAAAAAATGACACTTTTATAACTGCTTATAACTGTTATAAACATATTACAGAGATACTGTACTGTAAATACCTCGGGAGCATACTGGACAAGAGTTTATCAGCACGGCATTTTTCCACCGTCAGCTGACTGGTTCGTTCCTCCACCACTTCCTCCAGGTGGCTCGCATATTTCTCCAACTTGTCCACCATGTTGTCCAAGATACTCGCTTGGCTAAAAACATTTGTGAGAATCGTACATTAAATAGTCAGTAAACAAGAGTTGCACAAAGAGAAATGAGCTGAGAATCGAACCCGATGGCATTAGAACACACACAAACACACACACACATACTAGGGGGCAGTAGTGAGCACAGTAGTGAGCCTGGTATGCCCTATTATATCTACGGTGCCTGGTGTGAGCATTAAAACGTTCGGTGCCTCGCTCAAGGGACACTTCAGTCGTGCCCTGTTTTACTGTCGACTATCGGAATCGAACCGGCGACCTTCTGATCACGAAGCCGGTCATCAAGCCGCCGACCCCAACCCCCCTCATAGTCTGTAAAGATCAGCCCAGTTTACAACATGAATTCAACATTATACGTCAGAGTAAGACATCACTTTCGATATGGCGTATCCCAGGGCAACGGTGAGTGCCGTGTTGTGACTGATTTGTGCTGGTCGTACCTGTCAGGGCTGATTTTCCTCAAGCTTTTTTTGATGGAGGTGAAAGGGGGTCTTTGTTCTGGATTTTCACTCCAGCAGGAGTTCAGCAGAGCGACGAATCCTTCGTTACACATCTCAGGTGACAGCGTTGGTCGAATGGGTTCCCCTGCCAGAGGAGTTCTCAACTGCTTGATGATTTCTGGATAAGAAACATTTATTAAGTCAGGACAAGAGACTTTAGGACAGAAACTGGGAAAAAAACAATAATAATAAATAAAAACATGCCACAGACTCGCTATATAAACTCTTTTATTTCATTGTTGGCAGGACGACTAGAAGCCAGCAAGGATAGAGACTCGGAGGTAGCACACGAGATGCTTCACTGTACTCGAACCCAAGCGGTGAGATGCGTTTGCATCATCTATAATTGATGACTTTGTGATTGAGGTACTGATTTAGCGATCAGAAGGTCGCAAATTGCTACCGTTGGGTGCCTGAGTGAGGCCCTTGTCAGTCGTCCTGGATAAAGATGTCATTTTGATTCGCTTATAAACATCCGGTGGCTTCTCGCCTTGCAGCACAAGGTCCCGGGTTCGATTCCCAGGGAAGACAAGACAATCCGGGGCTTTCTGTGTGGAGTTTGCATGTTCTCCGCATGTCTCCGCAGGCCTTCCTTTCTACAGTCCAACAACCAGGACACAGCTGCCCTAATCTATTATCTAATAGTAATATTACTAATGGAATATTTATTAAATATTATTAAAATCATTACCTCTCGCTTCCAGTTGTATATCATGGTAAGGACCCTTTTCTGTGCTGTAAATTAACTCTCGCATGATAATGGCGAAGCTAAACACGTCTCCTTTTTGAGTGCCGTTCAAGGGCAGGCAAACCTCCCTCAAGAGCTCCGGAGCAATCCAGAACATCTCTGTAAAGACAATCTTCTGTAAGCTCTCTGTAATCGATATTTACATCCATAGTAAATAGTTTAAAAAAACCTTCATATTTAGGATTCTCGAGCGGAATCAGTTTGTGTTTTATGCCATGTTTGAACTCCCAGAGGCCAAATCCGGAGAGTTTGACTTGCAGTCGACTGTCCACTAGACACGTGGTCGGCTTCAGGTTACCGTGAGACTTCAAACTGCTCCGGTGTAAGTACTCCATACCCTACAGAACATGTGCACGGAAAGCCAGGTTATATAAATCAATACATTTTAAAAAGAGGATGAGGTTGAAACTTATGGTTGGGTTTGTGTTTGGGGTAAAGACGTGTGTTCTGCCGTGTTGCTTTTACTCACGTTAACAATGTCGTAAGCAAAAGAGAGTTTAAACATCAAATCCAGCTCGATTTCTGAGCTCCTCAGGACGTCCTGATATTAAAGAACGATAATAAATATAAATATGAACAATAATAAATACGAAAACGAGTGTAATGTCAATACCTTTAGGCTGCCTTTCTTGCAGTATTGCATGACAATGCAGACATTCGGAGGTTCGTTACAGATCCCAAAAATCTGCACCAGATTTTCATGTTTCAGTTCCTTCAGCTACAGAAAGACGAGAAAACCAGCATAAAAAACAAACGAGAGAAAACATTATGCAATATATATAAACATATAATCTTATTTTGTGTTTACCATATTGAATTCGGCAATGATGGATGGTTTCTGGACGTTACGCAGAAGTTGATTGCTCAAATATTTGATGCCTACATGATTCCCCTTAACAAATGAGATGAAACACGGGACGTTAAACATCAAGGCTCGTCGTGTCTGTGTTCAATAAATGTTCCTTTGATCCTTTGTACCTGAAACAAGCCAATTGTCACAAAGATGGACTCTTTACCACCTTTGTCCTTCATGCCGAAGCTGTTAGACGAGATTATGGTCTGAGAACCACCGCTTCCACTTTTGCTGGTAGACACCGACACCGCCTGCACCGCCTGCAAATCGATTTTTTTAAAATTTATTTTAAGTATTAAACTTGTACGTTTTGTTTTTTGTACTGACTGGTCCATCCAAACCTTTGGTTCCACGAGAATGCTGATGTCACTGTAGTTAAGGAGCCACCAGTTGGAATCATCAAGTTTGACCTGTAATCGGGACTTTTGTAGGGTCAGCATTGTGATCAAAATCACAGCAAAGACTCCCAACAGTGGCATGGTCACCAGCATCGCAATTAAGTAGATCTCTAAATAACCAAGAACAGGTAAAGAACAGAAAGCTAAGCTAAGTGTACTAATATAGTACTAATAGATCTAGCACTGGTAATTAGACGAGCCGGTCGAGACCTACCACTGCTCAGCCATTCACAGAGTTCATTGTCGAACCCGCACTCTGGTTTATCTGTCGGTATTTTCCCCGTAGGCCAGACGACTGTTGGAAACCTGGAGGTCGTTCTAGGAACAGAAAAGACAGAAAAGTTCGAGCTGAAGCGTGGATGAAAGCATGAGGAATGAATCGAAGCGAATGTGATTCTGATTCACTTGATCAGCTTCGAATGGCTGTCGAAGTTTAGAACCGGAATAAATCTCATGCTGCCGTCGTGTAGTTGAAGGTCGTACAGAGAATAATCCGTGTTCCTGTCGCCATACTCATCAAAATGTACCAAGCCTGACGCTCCTGTACAAAAAGTTCAGCAACACAACATTCAGCAACACAACAGTCACAAAATATACAACAAATCTTTGATTTTTTTTACAAAATAAATGTCAATGGTCGATCGGTTGATTGTATTGCTTTGATTCTGGGTGCCACGGTGATTTAGTGTTGTTGTCTCACAGCAACCAGTCCCGGGTTTGATTCCCGGGGGTTTCGGTGTGTAGTTCGGCATGTTCTCCCCATGTCTGAGCAGGTTTTCTCAGGGTACTCCGGTTTCCTCCCACTGTCCAAATAAATGTTACCATGCAGTCATGTTCACTTTACAACAGATTGGTGGCCTGTTCAGGTGTTTAGTGTATTTGCACAAGACCAAGCACTGATAAGACTAGCTGGTGGATGAATGAATCTTTTCTTGTATGCATGTCTTAATACGCTTACCCCCCCCCCCCCCTTAGAGTTGTGTGTGTTAAGTTACCGTAGAACCTGATACTGTTTTTATCTTTGAGTTTCTGCAGAACCTCGCGTCCATTATGAGGATCTTTTCCTTCTTTCAGAGTTTCCTTTAGAGCCATAGCATAGAGCAAAACCGAATCATGCAGGTAACTAGAATACGGGCTCACCTGCAACAGTATCAGAGACAAATAGCATCAGACAGACAGACAGACAGACAGACAGAAGGATAGAACTTTGCTCATTTTAGGACAGGGGTCACCAACGTGGTGCCCGTGGGGCTCATGAGTGGCCCGCGGGCTATTAGGGTTCCAGCAGCAGCATCATTACACAAAAACAGTTAAATAAGTAATAATAATAGTAAGTAATAAGTAATAGTGAGAGAAATAATAATGTACTAAAGATAAAGAAGCGTTATAATAAAAATAAAAGCATAATTTACATGTATAATATGTATATAAAGTGTATACTGTATATAAGTGCACATTGTCCATCGCATTGCACTTGTTGTCTAGTCCAAGTTACTGTTTAGAGGATGTTTACTGTAGTAGTTAATATACAGAATTAAAACAACAACAACAACTAATAGCTCTAGTTGTGTCCCCGGATCACGTAAAAGTACATTATAAGAGACCCCTTCTTATCACACAACAAACGGAGATCCGTATCCAGCACGGATAAGACGAGGGCATTGCAGTCGCGGCCTGTCAAAACTCGAACCGTCCGATGAGCAGGCGCAAGGGTGCGAGCTTACCTCTTTCTCTGAGGACAGGTTACTGTGAAACGGGGCTCCTTTTAATCTTTCACTGACACGTTCGAAGAAGTCGTAATAATCATATCCTTCATAAGTCTTCTCGGCGAGAACGAACACCATATGGAACGCCCTCATGGTTCTCTGGATGTTCTCACTCACAGCGGTTTTCCACAGGTTATCCTGGATCAGGACGGGAGAATGGACACAATCTGATATTAATACCTTTTATTACTTTATATCTATATAAAAACTATGATAAATATGTGATATTCACAGGTTCGTCCGTTCAGCTCTTTAAACATAACTTACCTTTGGCTGATAATTAAATCTACATCATAATAGTAAAAGTATGTGGACACTCGAACAACCAACTTTTACGAGATTAGGTTTAAAGACAACGGCGAATGCTCGTGACCGACATTTGTTAGCTCGGACGGTCGACGGTCTTGTACAAAACTTTTATTCACATCATATTAAAATCTGTCTGGAGACGTGTAGGAACAAAACGCCGGTACAAAAGATCTCGTAAAGTCTGAATTTAAGGATCCAATCTCTTCTGAGGATCCAAGGAGTGTTAATGAGTGAACATCACCAGCTCTGTGCAGGTCACTTATAATAAATATAAAATAAAACATTAAGATCTTGTCCAGAAGTTTTTCTAAACTGTTTCTACAGTTTGAGCTTTTTTATATAAACTTTGTATTAACAGTTTGTGGAAGGTGTAATCAGGACTTAATAATTAATACACGTGTCCACATTCTTTTCACTATAAGTCACGTGACATAAAAGAACAAAGTTTGCTGTTTTTACGTCGTACAGTCATGAAAGAGCGAAACAAGCAACGTTAAATATAAAAGTCTGAACTTTAAACGCAGACAAACATCTCCAGAATGAACGAGAGATTTATCTACGTGCCTCGTTAAAGAAAGTGTTGCATTCTGGGGATGTTCTCATCTAAGATTGAATGTCATTATTGATATCAGAACACTTGTGTGACGTAGTGGCTCGATGGGAATCAAAGTACTGTTGCATCGAATCAAGAAGGTCATGGGTTCAATTCCCTAGACCTGTATATATATATACACACACATTTGGTCTATATTCACTTGCTCAGTGGGTCGCAAGAAAGTCGTGGGTTCAATTCCCTATGACGTATGTGGTCTGGCAATGTAATGCCGGTCCGAAGCCTGGATAAATAAGGAAGATTGTGTCATTATCTGCAACAATAACATGGACACAATTGAAAAATAGATGGCAAAACAGCAGGACATCTTTATTATTATTATTATTATTATTTTTATTATTATTATTATTATGAATGTTGTTATTATACTGCATTTGACTGGTGCTTAAATGAGGGACATCAGACGTAAAATAATTCTCAAACTAATGAAAGCATGATTGCTCACTGGGTGACAAGAAGGTCCTGGGTTCAAGTCTCAGGTGGAACGGATAGTATCATTGTGAAGCTTGTGAAGTATTTTCTTTGAAAAAACTTCACAAAAGTACTGAACACAAAAGTACTACACAAAAGTACTGAAAAACTGGCACTTAACTGCTACACTTAATTGCTGAACATTTATTGGCAAAATGGTTAGAAGGATTAAAAGCATTTTAACGCATCACGTTCAAGAAGCCTAGACTCTAGACTCTCGCAGACTACTCACCACATTGCCACTGACCTCAAACTGTTGAACCAGGAGAAAAACATACTCTCCATTCATCAGGCCTTGTTTCTCAGCCTCCATCACCAGCCTAGTGGAGTCTTCAGCATTACTCAATATGATAATCACTGTCAAACAGAGGAGCGAGCAAAGAAACGTGAGCACCAGACACTACAGCACACTCAGGGGGGGGGGGGGGATTCACTACGAATCAATTCA
>JAOTRQ010093697.1:0-10627 GCA_028565875.1 Hoplisoma paleatum
GTGTTTATGCAAGTTACTTTTGTTTGTGGAATCAAAAGTAGATCATAGTGTATTTTAAAGTAATAAAAGTAATAAACCAATTAATCTGCCATGACAAATTATATATAGACCATACACTTTATTGGAACAAATTATGTTGTGTACATGTTTTTATGCAAACTGTAATTTTGATTACACACAACCCAAAGTTGATTCACCTGCCACAGTATTTTCCCACCAATCTCCAAAACCAAAGGATCCAGTCTTGTGAGAATGCCTAGGAACTGTAAAACTGGATTAATTTGGTTTGCAGTTAGTAAGCTTTATTATATTTATTAAGCAGAAAATGCAACCTTATAATAGAGATAATGTTGATTATTATATGAAATAAGTTGATACAATGAAATAAAGCAAAAAATTAGTGAGTCAATACTTTACTACAGTTAGAGATAAGCATTGCACAAAAACAGGGACTTACAGCATGACACAAAGAGTTTGTTTCTTTTTCCCATAACATTAGATGGTCTTTCAGCCCTTCTGCCAAACCATGACATTTTTAGCTTTGTTTGTAGAATGTTTTATTTTGCAGACTGAATGAATGTTTATTTGGCCAACAATTCACGATCAGTGCAACTTCACTACTTAACTCATTTCATGTCTGTTAACTTTAGTATAATTAGAATTGATTATACAATCACACTATTAGAGAATGTAATTAAACACTAAATGTGAAAATGCTAATGAAATATTGAGTTCATAAATTAGTTGCAAGGCTTTTACTTAAATGTATATACACATATATACACATATAAACCAAAACATGCACAAACTTGGCTTACTTGTGTTCAGACAAGTCATTCTAGTTTTTTTATGAGAATTATAATTAGAAAGTTGCTGACACATAATTTCACTTAATTTTCAAGTGAAAAGTCAATGCAGTATTTCATTGTAGACATACCAAGCATATTGGCAAACCCTTATTTTACCAAGAGACCAAAGAGCAATGTTGTACCAGTTTACATTGAAAAATAAACAAGATCAAGGTTTAGTTCATACTAACTATTTACATGAACTAGTTCACGTTTGTTTGTTTTGTTCCATCAATAAACATTAATTCATATCTACTCAGCCATCAATTGTGCAATTATTGCTACTCCCAAAATAATAATTAAAAAAAAATCATGTTCCTCACTTATTAACAAGTATACCAATGTTAAAATTGAGAATTTATATGTAATACTTAAAAACACATGGCAAATCCAGAATACATATTTGGGCACAGGCCAGTTATGATCTGTTTGACTGCATATTATTACTGGTAATGCCATACTCAATGGCAGACATGGTCTTTCAATGGCAAGTTCTTACTTTACTTTTTTAAAACAAAAAAAGCTTTTAAACAAAGAGGCCATGTAAATCACTGTTTCCTTCCAAATCCTTTACATAAAACAGCAATTGGAAAATCCTAGTAAACGTTACAACCCATCAAGCTTTCAGCTAAAACGCTTTACCTACAGAAATTGCACATTTTTACAGTAAGGTCTCAGCATAGTTTATTCAAAGATGACTTTGATGAGCATTGCATGAACAATGTGACAATCGCAGAGAAAGTGAACAGCCACGGATGTCACAATGATGCATCATTCGCCCTGTTGCAAATTCCACAACTTCATCGACTGATTGGTTAGGGGTAAAAAGAGGTGTGTCATAAAAACAAACCTTCATGATTCCTTGCTAAAAGATTAGAAATAAATGCAGGTGGTTATGAACTAATTCATTAAATAGTTTGTCTTTGTTTTCAATACCAAACATATCACTATAACAGTGAAATTTGCTTTTGGTAGTTTATGATGTTGTCATCACCTGAAGCTGTGGGGCAGCACACATGACATGCAAAACAAGCTCACTGTAAAAAAAAAAATCTGAACTAAAAGTTTTAGCTTTCAGTTCATGTAAAACATTTAATGCTTATTGGTCACTTTCCAGCATTTTTTGCACAAAAAAGTTCTGTCAGATTAGGATGCTTTGGCATACATGTGTATGTGTGTGCATGCATGCATACTCACATGCTTATTCTAAGCATGCTGGATGTAGTGAAGAAAACATCAGCGCTTTTACAACCCACAAGTATTTTGTGCTTGTTCCTACTTTAAAATAATGAAAATAATTTCTGTTATTTTCTCTGTAACGGTTCTTTTATTTGTTTGAAATTTTCTCTCTGTTTCCTTGCCTGTGAATTACAGGTATGCTTTAACTCAAATTTGCTATCGGGGCATACTTTAGAGTTCAAAGAAATGTAGGCAAGAAGTCTCCGGTTATAGTGCTGTTTCAGTGTGGGTTTTTGTTGTAAAATTGATTTATTCAAGGAATCATTTTAGCTCTGCACTACACATTACATTACAGCGCTTGTGTGATAGTGCAGGTCACATACTGTGCATTTCCGGCATGTCGGTCACAGCTCAGATATATTTACTGATAAGAGAAAATTAATTATGCAACAATGACATGATTGATTGAATCCGAATTAGAATTATTTGGAAGCAAAGCACATGTGCACAGCATTTAAACACATGCCTCACTGCATTTATTAAACATGGAGGTAGAAATGTCATAGTGCATCCTTGCTGTAGCTGGCCTTGGAAAGCTCACCATGAAAAAGTCGATTTTGAATTCTTTATTGTATCAGAGTTTGCTTGAGGAATATGTTTTAAGCATCTATCTGCAAGACTGGAATAAAGTTTCACTATCTACCTTACATGATATTTGAAAAACATTTTAAGAAATTCTTGCCACATAGGGCAAGAACGGAAACTAATGGAAACTACTCAATGTGTGACCTTCAGGTCCCCATCACACATTGTGTGAAACGCTTCATGCTACTGTAATAAATAAAGCCACATGGGTTCAGGAGTAGCTTTGGAAACTGTTGCCACTTAACGCAGTCGTCTGCAGCAGCAGGAAATGGAACCTGAAACCTTGTCTGTACAGAAAAGAATCTCATCTCAGATTGACTGAGTGAACAGTGAAAATGTGCTTTATTGCCAGCAAAAGCCACAAATGCCTATCGGAGGTGCACACAGCATGGGTGACTTGCATATGTATGAAGGTAGCATTGATGTGTAGGTGTAGATTTCAATTTTAGATAGATACACTGTTGTAAAGGAGATATCATTAACTGAGAGAAGTCTGTGGTTATTTCAGTGAGACAATGTCAAACCTCATACTGCTGATACTAAAATGATGTGTCTTGTGCTTGACTGGTCATTACTCCAAAAATGTTTTCTTTTAAAAATGTATAGTGCAAGAATACAACAAACAATTAATTATTTTTATCTATTCACAAATATATCTATTCTGGAATATAGTTTCTAAGTAAATGATTTTGCAAATTCCAGGAGGTTATATCAAAATTTATGAGTGTCGATGAAATGAATAAAATAAATAGAGTTATAGATAGTTTATTATACAGTTTATTATACAGTTATAACCGCAAATCCAACATTTAAGTGTTTCAGTGTTTTTTAAATGAATACAGGTGTTTGATGCACTACAGTATCCTTTCTAACTAGTAACAGCACAACTGCGATCCAATAAACTTGTGTATGCTCTGTACTTCTTGCACTTCTCGTTATGCAGAAATAAGTCTTTAAATCAAGTTTTCCTGCATTGTTTTTTTTACTTGCAATAATACATCTAATGCATTTAACTGGAATTGTCTGTCTATTTTAAATGCTTGCAGAATTTATCAATGTTAAAAGACAAGAAGAAGAATAGAGAAGGAAAAAGAAGAATAGAAGGAATGATCCAAGATACAAACTTTATTTCCCCATGAGTCTGTATTCTTGTTAGCTTCATTTTCTCTGAAGCTCCAAAGTAACAAGCATTATAAGTATAAAATTAATGCAAAATACAAACACTATTGTATTTTACAGTAGTTTTATTCAATTGTTGTATGTGCTGTAGTTATTCATTAAAGAAAACGCTACAGATCGGTTTAGTCTTGTGTATGTAACCATTTTCTCAAACCATGTCTTGAGACTTATCATGTAAGATCACTGTAATCTTCTTTGTATAATAATCACCACTTGTATCTGTCTTTCTTTCAGCTTCACTGTGGCATCTATTAGTAGCATGTATGGAATAATTACAATGCAGACAGTCTTGGCTGATGAGTACTCCATCTCTCAGACCTCGTTGAGTCTTGCTTCATCAAAATGTTCAGAGGAATAGCTGCTTTTAAGACATAGTGGTGTGTTGTGCTATAGCAATCAGGACACTGAGATGAGTGGGTTAGTTTGTGGATAGAATCACCCGGTGATCACTGCAAATAATATCAGAATATGCAGGAATCAAAGATTTCCTGAACAGTTGGTTTTACTGCTTCGGTTAGTATAAATAAAACCTACAAGCTTGACTAAGCTGAATATAAGATAATGCAGTGGTAGGTTATTGGTTAAGGTGACCTATTGGACTAACAATGCTGAGTAGAAACGATCAGATTGTGCAGACTGGTTCAGAATACTCTTGGTGACAAGATAAGTAATTAGGAGCATCTTTTAAGTACACTGAATGGTTAGAACTGAAAGAAGTCAGTTGTTATTTAAACATTTGCCAACCGACTGGAGCTTGTTCAATCACATTTTACTTGACAGAAACCATAATCCAGGAGTCACCTAAGGGACGATGTGTCAGAGCTGTCTTTAAAATGTCTTAAGAGCACATGGGCGCCCACTCCTCTTATTAATGGTGGAAGGAAATAAAAGCAAAATATTGCTACTGTTTATTATAGGTGCCTCCATTTGGACTGTTTTGTCATGGTTAAGAAATGTGCACCATGCTAGCTTCAGTTATCAGTGTAAAACATAAAACATGTTCCTATAAAATAATAACAGCAGCAGAAATCCTCTGAAAAGTGAGAGTTTTGATGAACAGAAAGCCAGGGACGGTGTGTGCTGATAACATAAATGCAACAACAAATGACAGAAAACCAAGAAATAGGTTTAAATTTGTTTTAAAGTTAAACTTTCGATGACAAATCAGAATTACCAAATTGATAAAATACTACAATAAAAAGCACATGTTGATCAGTGAATTCGTTTTTACATAGAACATAGTACAATTTAGCAAATTTCTATCCCCCCTCTAATATCCCGAGTTTTAACTGATACGACTTAATGTTTTGTTCTAAACACTATATGCTAGAATTGAATCTAATGTCACCACACACAAATATTCATTGTTAAAGTGATCATTTATATTCATCATGCCTCTGCTGCTACTGCTCCATCTGTTACTGTCCCAGCTTATCGGTCAAATTTTAAAACCCTGTGTAGCTCTTGACCCAAATGTTTGTCCATCCTTATTCTAGCGGGGTTTGCCCCAGCACAGCCGAATGTTGAACAACCAAAAAAGGGTCATAAGTTTATTTTGACGATAGATACTAACTACATAAAACAGAAACTAATACTTCTGTTTCACAAAAAAAAAAACATGCATGCATGTTAACTGGGCTTAAAGATTGAGACTGTGTCTGAATCCCTGTGTTTTGAATGTAGGCCCCATCACTGTCTTCACAAAATCTCCTGTGATCCAACTTCCTACTTCTAAAGATTTATGAAAGAGTGCAAATATATCTAACATTAATCAGTTTAATATGTTCTGGAGCAATATTTTCTATCATTGTGCAAAATGTTGATTTTAAATGTTGTATTGCTGTTCGAGCTTTGATAGTGGTGTAAGCACTCATTTCGGTAAATTAAAAATTATTGAAAGATGCAGATATAATAGTGTTCTGTACACATAATTAAACCCATTATCTTTGGGTATGTTGTTATGTGCATGTTTTTGTCTGCCTCTAACAATTGCTGTTTTCCTCCGAGTAACTGGAAAACCTGTTAAACATATCAGAGGGATCGTCATCACTGAAAGGTTGGGGATGATTAAAATTTGTAAAAAAAAAAACAAAAAAAAAAAAACAGATGACAGCAATGGTTGCAATTTGCACCACTTATGTCGGTTTAGACTTGTGTTTACTTAATCTCATTGTGTTTAGTTTATGCTCACTTTACAAATAAGTGATATTATATATACATCATATGGATGTATGAACTAGTACAGTAAAGTTGTTTTCAGTGTTTGTTAGCTACCCTAGCACAACTAGCATTTTTTATAACTTAAATTATGCCTCAGGTAGAAATTTTTCCTGTTACAAAACATTAGAAAAGAGATTGGTCACCACTTATGTATTTTTAATTCATTAAATTTTTAAAATAGAGTTTATTTTTAATTATTAGCTTAATTTCTTTGAATTATATCACTTTTCTATTAAAGTTTTTTGTAGAAATTGTAAAGATATTGTAAATAGCATGTGGGCACTGCTATGTGTAAATATACTGATGATTGAAATCCACTTATCCCCTCTTTACTTATACATTTCGATTTTCACACTATTGTACAACCAGCATGCACGTAACAATATCCATCCACTCACATACTAAACTACTTACCAAACTAATTAACTATATACTAACGAACCTTTTTATCCAGGTTTGGGAAAATTATTATGATGTACTGGTCCCTAGTGTCCTCTTAGTGGCCAAAGTTAGCCTTTCTGACAGGTGACAATACTGAGTTTTGTACCAGGGAGTGCAGACTAATTATTATGTTTATGTTTACGAAGCATAAACATTAGCTACTGCAGTAAATTTCAACTAATAAAACTATAGTTCTATTATGATAAATTTCACTGATACTGCTGTAAAGACATTTCATCTTGACAAAGGCATTATTATTAGTAGTGCTAACTTTAATCCCATAATTTCTGTGTCATAATACAAGTTTCATTATGATATGCATCTCCATTCAACCGCCAAGACATCTCAATTAGATAAGTGCATTTTGACAGGTCTGGATTTTGTGGACTCGTGTTTTTATTAGCTGTTTTAAGTTGCCAGACCTTTTTATCCAAAAACTTATTGCAAAGAAAAAAATAATTTATGTCAGCCACATAATGACTGTTGGCTGCAACAAATTAGGTATGAAGGTTATGCTTTTTGCCACCAAAAAAAACCTTTTACAAACCATTAACTGACAGGGTGTGTATTTCACATGCAAAATAGGCTCTTATTTGATAAACCCAGCAAATGAAAAACAAGAAAGTGAACTTTTAATAAGAGCAGAAATACAGCATAAAATGGCTATTAGCTCCCTGTAGAGATTGCATAATCTTTTTAATTAGAACATCAACAATTACTTGTCATTTGTTTAAGGGTTCCTTTGCACTCAACTGTAATAAATATTAAAAAGATACTCAGTTTCAAAGGCTAGAAACCAGGGTAGTTCTAATGAAAAAGAAACTAAATGCTCATGGGAATGTAGCAACAAATCAGTTTAAAAAGAACTGCAATCCAAAAACATGAGTTCAAATCCAGGCAGAAGTGCGGCAACTGAATGACCAGACAAAGCCGAGAAAAGTCACACACACACACGCATGCGTTTTGAAGAATCAATACCAGCTGATATATTAGAAGTTGAGTGACTATTCAAATGATTCAAAAAGTTTTTAGGAATGCTGATATTTATCAGTTTCTTTTCAAACCAAGTTATGATTTACCGTTTACTGTCATTTATTCTAATTAAGATATGATAAGATTGTATCAGAAATGTTTGATTTAAACCATCAAGACGTACAGAATACATGAGTACATCCCAACACATTTGTTGATGGAGTGAGCTTTTTCTATAGAAAATTAAATTACAAAATACTTTTACAAATATCTGAATGCAAACACGATATGTTTATTTGCACACACAAACGTTGTAATTCTAACAAACTAATAACTAAGACTATGCTGCCAATAATGATGAAGTATACCCCAAATCAAATCTAAAGAGAAAAAGCAAAGTACAGATTACAAAATTATATTTAACAAGATTGTAACCACAGTTGGTCTTTTTGTTTTTCATTAAACAGGTGTCAAGAAGACTGTTGACTATAAAGGGCATTACATAACAAAGAACATATCTTTCTCATTTCAAACAGTCAGCAATGACATCATATGGAAGAGAAATGTCACAAGACCTGAGAAAAAAAAGGCGGTAGTTGAATCAGCAATGCTTTAGTTATCATTCGGAATACAAATGTTTTTGATTATTATAGAAGACGAAACTGCATAAATCTAACAAAGATGCCCAGGCCATCCACAGAAGTTAACACCTTAACAAGAACATCTTTTTTTGAGAAAGGTTGAAGAAAATTGATTCGATGAAGCAATTTCACTACAGTTAGATGTAGAATGGCACAAAATGGAATTCACTGAAGAAGAGGAAAACTCTTTAAGTCCATGCATTAGAAGTATATCTTGAATCGGTCTATCCTGAAAAGGGTGATGACCATTGGAACTCTAGAGTGAAACCA
The DNA here is from genome assembly GCA_028565875.1 of Hoplisoma paleatum. Taxonomy (NCBI): domain Eukaryota; kingdom Metazoa; phylum Chordata; class Actinopteri; order Siluriformes; family Callichthyidae; genus Hoplisoma; species Hoplisoma paleatum. The sequence goes on from JAOTRQ010093697.1 coordinate 8,396, forward strand.
AGACAAATTATTTTGGGAATGATTTGTTTTCAAACTTTATTGCGTTGTAAAGGCCAGAAGTAAAAAGATGAATACATGGTGCCTACACTGAAACATGGTGGTACCAATGTCCTCATGTAGTGTACCATGAGTGCTGTTGATTTAAGTAAGCTGCATTTTATAGATGATATCATGAATTCACAGATGCTGCCCTTTATATAGAAAATATAGAAGATACCACCACTCCATGCCCTCAATTGTTGGGCAGTTTTCAAAAATGACAGCAGTCCAGAAATTACAGTCTTTGCAGTGGAACATGAGTAAAAGTAATATTGAGTGTCTCCGGATCTGAGCCCAATGAAACACCAATGAGAATTCTAGAGACTAGAGAAATCATTACTCTCCATTCAGCATCCATAAGAATGTTTTTAAAGAATGGAAGATCTAGGATATATTATAAAGCATATGTGACCCCACCTATGAAACACTGGTTGAAGTTGTCAGATGTAATTCTGAGAAAAAGAGCGACAAAGTAAACAAAGTGAGAAAAATGACTTTTAGCATGACTACTAATTTTACTATTTGACTTCAATGCTGTAAACAATAGCTAACGCACTGAGGTTTTAAGGCGTTATTTCTGAAATTTGATTAGGTTCACCATTTTCAAAACAGGGTAGTTAATTTAGTTTAAAATTAATAATAAATTATTATAACAATATCATAATACTATATTTAGATTTGTCTAGCATGTGAGTGTGACTGCACACACAAACCTAAATAATGTTTTTTTTTTCAAACTAATTAAGTGAATTGAATCAGGGATGCGTTCTTATGTATAGTTTAAAATTAATTTATTCATTTTAAAGATTCATTAATTTTGCAGATTAGGGTCATCGGTTGAAAAAAGATATCAGTTAATTTACTATTTTTGGCAGAATTTCAGTCTCTTTGGATCGGCTGTAAATGTATAAATAAAGCTTAATAAAAAGAATTAACATTTTCAGAATTAACCACATAAATATAGTTGATATATAGTTTTAAATATAGTTTTATATATTCTGAAAATATGTAAAATCCAAAAAGAAAACTAAGTGGACTACATGAAATGGAGAATTGGGCTTGAAGGTTTTGTGAACAGCAGTTCAGAACATGCTTTATATAGTATATAAAATCCCCACAGTGGGACTAATAAAGAATTAAGAATCTTATCTTAATAATACAAAATTTAAACACTATAATTATATGTGGAAAGTCCTGTTTATATGTGTAAGAAACAGGTCTTGATTACATATGGTGTTGTTTGAAAGATCAAACATTTATGTTAAAATGCTTGTGTGTTAGCAGTCACGAAAATATAATTTAATTGATTTATTGTTCTTTTTTCACTTGAAGTACAGTTTTAACAACATTTCGTTTAACAACATGTTTCTGAGAAAATTTGCAGATTTACAAAGCATCACATATATTAATTCTTTATTTCTACTACAAATATTAACAATAATAAAAACAATGCAATTTATTTTAAGGTGCCTTTCTAGCACTCAAAGACCGAACAATAACACAATATGACAATCAAAGGTCATGGTGGGTGTGGTGGCACTTAGAAATAATAAACTCATTGCAGGAAGAGACATTCCACTATATGTCAGTATATTGTAGAGTAATGCATTCATGCAATAATTTATTCTCTTACACCCAGGGCATTTTAGAGCAGCCACTCTGATGTTTAAATATTTTAGGGATATGGAGGTGGAACACTCAACGCTTACAGACTTTGACCAGAGAAGAGGATCAAAGTGTGGTCCTCTGGACCCATTCATGTCACCTATTGTGAAATATTTTAACCTTACCACAAAATTCACATCCTGTGTTTGGAAAATCAAAGCTCTGCTACCGGGATTCCTTATTACTGGATACAGGACTGATACAATGCAACACAGGACTGATACAATGCAACACATCGTTTTACTTATTACACAAGCTCATCAGATCACCAGGGAGTGTTTTATAAAGTACATGCAAGCCATGCTTGAGTAAATATCTCTATAAATTTACTGTTATTACTTTGATAAATGTAAAAAATTACCTCTAATATCTTACTGAATTAACATTCTTGAATTATCAAATCTGTATTAAAAGAGTTGTTTCCCCTGATATCAAATGAATGAAAGTATTACAAATCAAATCAAAGTTTATTTGTCACATACATAGTTATACACAGTACAACCGGCAGTGAAATGCTTTGTAACTACT
>JAOTRQ010093707.1:0-10627 GCA_028565875.1 Hoplisoma paleatum
ATAAAGTGTATACTTCTACAAAACTTTATGATAAGCTTGACCTACATGGTGTACACAGAAATAAAGTGAAGAACTCTAGTTTGGCTATACTCCATTATACAGAACACGAACCATGCTCATATAGAATGTGTCGATATAATTGAAAATGACAAAGTCAAAATTCCATTAATTGAGGCGTTATTTGTTGGTTTTCTAGTCTATCAGTTCTTTTCATGATAATTCATGGCATGAAAAAATTTAAATCTCAGAGATTGTGAACACAATATTATTTACTTCAGGTATGTTTATGATTAGTCGGGATGAGATTCTGAAACCATGTTTGTTTTTTGGGAATAAAACTGGAGACCTTTTCAACTTATCCTGAGTAACGGGGCTCCCCAAACTCTCACAATCGTTTCTCTAAACGAGTCTAATCAAATAAAATCATGAACCATTGTTTCATGTATTTATCTGGAAAAAAATTGCTTTAATCTGGAAAATCCAGGGCTTTATTCTTCTCACCTCAGCAGTAACTGGTTAGCACAGATTTCTATATATCTGCGAGAGAGTCTGCATGTTTAAAAACAAATATTTACAGTGTGTTGAGTACAACCATGAGACAGGTCTTCATGTTAGTGGATTAATAAAGATATCTATATTAATAAAGATATTAATAAATATCCTAGAACACTGATTGTTTGCCAAAAGCGTCAATGGCACTAGTAAAAATCAGTGGATGACTATTAGATAGAAGCCTATAGTTATTATTCCACATGTACAGTCATGCAGTAAAATAAAATTCTTTACATATCTCAACTTGATTGAAAGCTAGTCTTGCTCAAAAACCCAATAGTTGCTGCAAACCAGAGCCTAAATTGGAACCATCAATCTCTTGACATCCCAAAGCTCTACCAACAACGGCAATGGCAAATCAGGTGTTGAACGCCGAATTTAAAAAGATTTATGTTCACCTTTATAGGACTGCCGTTGCCTAGTGGGTAGAGCCAAGTGTCGGTTACCAAGTGTAGATTGTGGGTTTGAATCACTGTTACGCCTTTGAGCAAGTCCTTTTACCCCCATCGGCTCCAGGTGTGCCATACAATGGGTGACCCTGGATCTGACCTCAGTTTCTAAAGAAGCAAAAGAAACTAGGACATGTGGGAAAAAAGAATTTCAGTGTAGTGTACAGGTGTATATGTATATATAACAAACTAGCCATTCTATCTGTCCTTGATCTACGCTTCGTTTCGTCTGTGGGTGACTTGGAGGTCATGGTTTAGAAAGGGAGTGTTATTTACTGCTACTAACTGCTTCAGCTATGAACATTAAACCTCTTTAAATAGCAACAATACTTTCTTTAAAGAACTACGTAAGATTAACCAATAAGTCATGTTATTAAAATAAATGATGTGTTCATCTTATTAGGTCATGTTATTTGGTTGTACAAGCAGGGTGGAAATGGGTTTAAACTCACAACACTCACAAGCCTTAAACTGGATACACTGTAAAAAGCTTCAGCAGGGTTTGTGAAATTGTTTTGGTTGAGCGTTGCCTGGCTGCTTAAACATTCAGGCGAGTTGAGACTTAGACAGAAAGCTTAATTCCCATCAACAGGGTAAGTTGAAGTACAGAAATGAATTAAAAGCATCCTTCTTTAAGTAACAAGAGAAGGAGAGCAAGGGGACTTTGGTGGGTAGCAAACTCAGGATGTGAGATGGTGCAGCTGGCAGAGTGTTGAGTGTCTGAAGGTGGAAAGGCGAGTGTTGGTCAGTCGAGGCCCTGAAATCAGAGACATTTACATGCCAGAGCGTGTCGGTGTGTCCTGTGCTGGCTCTTGTACACCAAACACACTTGACCACACACACACCACTGTTTAATCATGCACAGAAAAGGATACTCCCTTCTTCTCCTTAAAAAAATCGGTAAAGATGTTAGGACTTCAAACAACATCAGAAAATGCTTCCAGAAAAGCATTCCATTATTTGTATATCAATGCAACTGCTTTAAAATCAGAGGCACATTATGTCAAACAGAACTAACAATCCACAAAGCCGCCTTAAATAAGCCACGTTAAAACAAAACAAACATACAAACAAAAATGCAGCTTGTAGGCAGTTGAGGCTTAGTGGTCAGAGATCTGATCTAGTGATCGGAAGGTTGTCTGTTTACTTTTGACAGTCAACAGATCACGACCCTTGAGCAAAGCACCCAAGCCCTAACCACTCCCCAGGTACCGTGGCTAGGGCTGCCCTCTAAACCGGGCATGTGTGCTCACTGCTGCCCCCTTGTGTGTGGAGTAAATGTGTTTGCACAAAAATTTCACTGGACCAATTGGGGTAAATATAGAAAAAATAATTCCAGGGAAAATAGAAAAAACCTTTAAGAATATAAAAATTCAAGACAATTGCAAAATATTTAACTTGTGACGTGGTCAATGTTTTGTTTTCTTTCTTGTTAAATTTCATCTCACCCACTTTCTAAAAGCAGAGGTGCAAGGAGTACAGACACTGGGAAGGAAGTGTTGGTGTGAAAGAGAGCTGTATCAAGGTGAGAAAAACACCACATCACAGTTAAATGGTTTTGACTTCCTTTACAGACCTACGGGAAAAAAATAGAGTGCAGCATGCACAGCGCCCACAAACAAATGTTGCTAAACAAGATGTGTACCGTTCCATTCAGAAACACAGTCATAAATAAAAGTGTGGGGATGATTTTCTGCTGTATGAACTTTCCGGCAAGAAAAGTTCATCTCTCGTGCCGTGTCATGAGAATGAAATCTGCAGTCTGTGGATTTAAATATAATGAAGACTCATTGAAGATTTCATTTAGAGATGTGAATACAAAAGCTGTCCAGCCTCATAGCATGAAAATAATTTGCAAATATTCAACAGGGAAGGTGCTAGAAGCTCGTCAGGCTGTATTGAATTAGCTTATTAGTGACTATCAAGACAAAAAGAAGTTTAATAGCTGAGGGTTAAGTAATAACTCACAGGGACATTTGTCAAGAGAACTAGTTATTCACTTAAACTTATTTTATATGTTGAGACTTGTAAATGTTTGTTCCATTCTATAAACAAAACAACACATCACCTTTAAGATTTAACATTTGGATTAATTTGAGACAGCATAGGTTTTATAATTCGAGAACTGGGCTTGTGTCCTGAAGCTTACTGGTTCAATTCCTAACCCCTAACTATCCCAACCCCCCCGAGTGCCATGGCTAGGGCTAGCCACTTTTTTCTTCTTGCGTGTATTTCAATGTATAGAGGATTCATTATTTTTGTAACAAACACAGGCGTGAAAATGTCTTTCTAAATAAAATAAAAAAACTTTTTAAAAAGTGGTTTGACATTTCTGCTTCCTGAATGTCACAATTGCAGATATTGTTTTCACATTTAGAGAAATGGTTTCAATAATTGAGATAGTTAATACATAATCTCTTCCGAAGTGGCTACCAGCTCATTTCCAGGCATTTGGTTTTACTAAGTTTACTTCTAGACTATATCATCCCATCCAGACAAATTATTATTTAACAGTGTAATTGTCCACCAATAATCACTAGTTCTTGGACATTCCTAACAACGGTAGTTGATATGATCTTGGGAATTAGCATTGTACATATTGCATTAATCGATTATGTGCATTGTAATATCTAAGGGAAATAATTTTAGGCCTAGCTTTTAGAAAGCCCTATGTATTTAATCTTACTAGCTTTATCTGTCATTACTTATTTAATAAGATACAATAGTCATGCTACATATATACTGACCGGCCATGCCAGACATTTACTTTACTAGAAAGAGCATCAGCCAAGTGTCAAGTAAAAGGCTTTTGTGAATAATCGCACCGTTGCAAGATCCTATTTGGTTGGGAACTAAAATTACAAAAACAAAAGACAAAGATCAAAGGGGACCAGTATCAGCTAGGCTCATGTGGTCAACCCCTGGAAAAACAGATAACATTTGCATTTTTGGAATTCACAACTTACATTAGTTACAGTATAAAGCCTTAGCAATAAAGAATTAAAAACCTTATTCAAGGGCTCAACAGCAGCACTCAAACTTTTTAATTGTTAAGCTTTTTTATTCAATATGCTGTTATATGTTACAACAACCTGGCATACAACCACCACACAGCTTAAAACGGTCACTACAATTTACCAGTCTGTGCACCCTAATGCTACAGGACAAAGCTTTATATTTTTGATTGAACAAGTAGTCAGAGTTTCCTAAATTTAAAGTAATAACCTCTTCATCTTTGAAGTGATGCCAGCTGTACCCACATTATTTATGATTTATCATTATTACAAGGGAGACAAGTTACTTATCCACTTTGTAAATTAGCTTTAATAGCAAATATACAGACTTTAGACTACAAATATGCCAAAACAATCAAAAATTGCAAATGCAATTGCATTTTTATTCACATAACATTTTTTATTTGTGGTTCTAAATATCACTTAAAATGATCCATCTTAGAATAAAAAGAAACCTATTTTAACAAATTTAACAACCATAAACATTTATTCTTCAAAGGTTTAGATGCACGGCCAGTTTTGGATTGTCTCAGTTATTTATTGGTTGTCATAGCTTATATTACTGCTACAAATGATATGTTATAAATTATTATTATAAGCTAACAATGTTATGTGCTACAATTTATTAATCAAGTCCCATACATAAATAACCCTTTTATACTATTGAACTGAACAACAGCTTGTGCTTGAAAGTGGCTCGATAGCTCTAGCAGTGTTTACAGACCAGACTCACAATATCTAAAGACACCTCAAGGCTCCCTTTGGCTCCATAGTGCTCTAGATAACGCCTCGTCGGCTGTGTGTGAAGTTGCTTATCAGGTCTTGGAAAGACGTGCCGGCAGAGACGTAAGTTTTTTTTTTATCTGACTGATCTATGAGGCTGAGTCATTCCAGCTCTCTGCATTGCCAAATTTGACACCTTCAATTCAAAGGCCTGGTCCTCCTGATCCTCCTCTGTTCTACACTTCTGTTCTTTTGCTGTCAAACAAGAGCTGTAAAGAGAAACTCACACCTCCCCACCCCCCTAAAATAATCGACCTCTACCTGAGTTCTGTGGCTCTTTTATCACTGTTGATATGGCAGAGACGTTGGCGTGAGAGTCACTATAGCATATTACACAATATTCTATAACCAATAGAACTACATTGATTAGTGTGTGAATTTACATACTAGCTTTATTAGGTCTTGTGTTATTGAAATTATTTATAGGCCTTGATATTTTAAGAAACCATGAACATTAAGATGCAAAATAAACACAAAATATGATTTTTGCATAAACAGTGAAGATTCTTCCACTCTAGAAGTTAGAAGAGTGCTGTACTTTTACACACTTGAATGAAGAATGATTCTTCTGCTTCCAATCTATGCAGTGAAACACTAGCCCCGGCACATTGGGCAGCATTAGCCACGGCAACTGGGGAGCAATTAGGGCAAACAAACAAACTAAAAAGCATTTACGTTTCATTATCTAAAATGTCACAGCATACATATAAATACACAGGCCGTGGTAGCTCACTAGGTTAAGTAGTAATACTAGCGGGGGCAGCCGTGACCTGGTAGTTAGAGTATGTGGCATGTGAGCTAATCTGTTCCCTGGGCGTTGTGGCTAGGGCTGCCCACCGCTCCAGGTATGCGTGTCTCACTGCATGGATTTGATTAAATGCAGAAGAATAAATCATTTGTGTGTAAAAAAAAAATAAAAAAGAGTGAAAATGTTTTTTTTGTTCTAAAGATCTCAAGACCTGGACTAATACCAATAAATTGGATTTTCAAAGAGAGACAGACATTAGAAAAATGTACAGATGCACCCTGAACTACTCATTTCATTTTTTCAAAATAGACACAACTATAGGGACATCCCTTCTATTTTGTAATTTCCTAATTCCTCTTTGTTACAACAAATGCCAAATGCCAACGCAGGTCAAGTGTATAAAGGAAATTATATGTACAGTAAATACAGAGAAAGTCCCTTCCTGTTTCAGCACTACCTCTGTGCACAAAGCAAGCTCTATAAAGAAATAAAGAAAAGCTTGGCTTAAAGAAACCTCAGCGGCCTGAACAGAGCCCTGACCTCAGCCAAATGGAGCATCAACTGAGTCTTGATTAACATCAGTTCTTAGCCATACAAACGCTCTTTTGACTCAAGTATGCTTGTGGGAATTCGCTCTATTCAAAATCTTGTGAGAAGACTTCTTGGAATAGTGTCCGTTGTTGAAGCTGAAAAGATCAGAGGTCACTCTATTTACAGGCTATTGGAATGGGTTGCAGAACAAGGTCATGATGAAATGCCAGTAGAAACAGGGTACTAGATCACGAGTTAAGGTACTGGACTTAAAAACAACTGTAATTAACCACAACTATAAGGCAATTTAGATTAAAACATCTGGTGCATGCCATACATTTCCTTGTACGTTGTGTAAGTAGTAATTCAAGTACTAGTCTAGCACCATAATTAAAGAATAAATGGGTTGTGACAGTGAAAGGTATGATTACCTTAGTGAATAAAAGAATACAGTATTTAATTACATTCTATTTAAACACAAAAAAGCTTCCTATTCAACCCTTCTCATCAGTATAAAAGATTAAAAAAAAAAGTAAATATCAAAAACACCAAGTGCTTAAAACACCAAGTGCTGGAGCACTGGGATTCAGAACTGGGATTTCAATTGAATCGGTTTGCTAAGACTGCTGTCTGGGGGCGAAACTAGACTAAAAAGAGGGTGGATGACTTTGTGTGTTAATAACCAGACGTGTTCTGTACATAAATGTACAAAACAAGAAGAGACTGGAGAACTGTGGCGAATTCATCCTGCTTAGATTAAGTCCCCAGAAGCACAAGACCAATTGGCTACACAAATGTGAGAAAAATAAGACAATGAGATAAATAAAAATTAAAAATGCTAACATTCTACACAATATTATGTTGCTTGTAAATACCCCCCCCCCCCTTCTTCCTGGTTTCTCCTTCTTTTGCCTGTTTGCCTATTTTCTTATTTGTTTGCATGACAAAGGTAGCACCAGTAAACACAAAATGCAGTTTAGAAATGAAGGTATTTATTATGAAAACAAAATAAGAAATAAAATCTTTGTGGGAAAAGTGATTGTCCTCTAAGCTCATATTTATGAAATCAGATTTATTTGTCACATGCATAGTTATTATTTATAAACTGCATTTTGTGTTTACTTCTGTCTAATACTTTGATTTGATTGGTGATCTGAAACATTAAGGTGTGACTTTTAAGCATTACACAGTAATGCTTAATATTAATAGTAAACATTAAATAATAATGTAGAGTAATACAAAACACAGAACAGTGGTGCACTAAATGTATGTCAGTTAGAACCACAAGAATAAAGAAGCTCAATAATGCATCCACTTGGACTCCTTGGGCAAGACCCTCAACCCCAAATGCAATACGATGACCTCCCACATACTGGAATATGTATACAAAGTATTTCGCTGCACCGAACACATACAATAATGAGTAATTACAAATAAAGGCAATTATTTTCTATACTATGCAAGTTCTCGCTTTGCATACCTGTGCTGACCAGATGTGTTGGCACATGACCTGTGAAGTCAGCGGCTTTTTCCCTTACATCTTGGTCTTCATCCTGTAGCAAGCAGAAGAGACTCTGCCACAACGCCAAGGTGTGAGCCATACCTGTCACACACACACACACACACACATTTTCACTTGAAAAATTTGCTCCACATGCATATATGATATAAAGGGCACTTACCCAGGGGCAGACTGGCATGGGTGAGGAAGGATGGTGTGACCTTCACAAGCATCTCTGCAGCTGTCTGTTTGACCTCACCAGGCTGCTCCTCAGTACAGCACTGAGTCACTAGCGCCACCCAGTGATCAGCATGAGCCTCTACAGCCCCACCCAGTTCCTCCTAAACACAAATACCATAGATTTAATCATAAAAATATATAGAAATAGCTTTCTTTAGTACAAAATCAACCCGTTCGCCATGCTATAATTGTTTATTTGAGGAGCAGAATTTATTTGTTTAGCGCAACTTGCCTTGTGTATTGTAGCGCTTTGACAACCCAAAAGCAAAGCAACAGTGTTTTCCCAGAGCCACACTTCTCACCTCACACCTAGCCGCTAATGACAGCCTAATGACCTCTCGCAAACATTTCAGTTACTAACAAACATGGGAAACAGCTGTTCTCACCGACATGGATCTAAAATGATTCTTTGAGTCCATTTAAACCATCCTCACATTGACTTTAGTATCCTACTGTCTCAAGGTCAATAGGTATTTTTATAACTTCCTGTGGAGAAGAGGTGATCCAACTGTGATGTGATTTCTGAAGCATTTTAGGGTTTTTACACTTTTAATAAACATATGATATTACTTTTTGGTACACTGTTAGTTTCCATTGTAATGCTTTACCATAATGTTGTACTTTTTTAAAAGCCCTCAGCAAAAATATTTTAGCTACTAATGCCTTCACACCATCCATATATAAGAATCTTCTTTTAAAAATCCTGTACACAGTCAAATCAAAAGGCACAAAAAGCAGAATATAAATTTCCCCTAAACCGATTAATAACTGCTCCTCCCACCCAAAGTGCTGAAACACAAGTTTGAATATCCCTCATATGTTTACAGTATAGGACAACTAACCAGTGACTACAATTTGCATGCATTTGCAAACTGAACCAAATACTGACCATGCTTAGAATGATACTGACCACAGGACACCGGGAACACCCCACAAAAGCAGTTTGTATGATTATTTTTGTCAGCCATCACAATCTGACCCTAGACAAACTTACTTAAATCCTTGTGGTTGCCCATTCATCTCATCCTGCCTCGAATGCAACAACTTTGAGGATAAAATGTTCACTTCCTGCCCACCCACTAGCACGTGCTGTGTTTAAGAGAGTGTCAGTGTTAATCACATCACCTGTCAGTGGTCAAAATGTTATGTCTGGTTAGTGTACACAGTATTAATGAAAATACAATTTGACTTGATTTAATTTGTGCTTAATAGATAGCTAAGATTGTTAGCTCTGTCTAAAGTAGTGCGAGTTATTATTCACTGTGAACTATTTTCCTAAACAAGGATCAAATGTGATTATAAACCAAACCGCAAAGTTTATGTATGTAATGTATGTATGTATATCTACATATCTACACACACACACACACACACACACACACACTGAAATGACTTCCTCTCCTACAGGGAGAGAGGCTGGAGCGAATTCTGCGAAACCTGACCCATACATTTCAAGCATGTACTTTAAAGCGGCCGCAATGTTTTACAATTTGCTATTCATGTAATCATAAAAACATCTTACTTATAAAACATAAGCAAATATATTTCCTTGCTATTAATGATGGTACTGAATAGATGGCAGTGAATGAATTGAACCTTATGTAAGTATTAAGTATATAATGTTGTTTATCAGTTGAGGCATAATTTGTTCATCACCAGGGTTATCAGGATAAAACTCGATTTTTGTATATGCAGAAATCTTGTCCAGCGTTCGTGACCTTTGAACCAGAGTGTCTGAGATGAAGAACTTTGTATTAGGTGTAACTACACTAATTATGATTATTAGGGCTTGTCGGGGTAAGAATCATAATCTGATACTCGAGCTTCCCCAGGCATTAGTCCTCTTTTTTTTCCTCAGTCATCACCACTCATCCTCCTTACCAACGGCGTCTCTTTGGCTAGGTGCACCATCAGGCGAGAGGCCAAGGAGAGGGCAGCGCAGTGCAGCTCCAAGCTAAAACACACACACACACACACACACACACACACACACACACACACACACACACACACACACACACACACACACACACTTTTTATTTTAATACTTCCATGGAAAAAATACTTCAATTATACAAACAGTGCAGCATTTATTTAAAAGAACTAATAAACAGGTCTAATTCAGTGTGGTAAAAAACATTATAACCTTGGAACTGAATTTCAAATAAGCAATTACACAACGCTCCTTGTCAAACGACTAGAGTGCCACAACATTACCCAATCACACACTCTTACACACAAACATCTAATATTATGGCACCGTCTAATCACAGAGTGACTGCTGTACTCCACAGCAGCACAACATCTCATCCAGGAGAAAAACCTCACACAGATGTCACAAAACTGAACTTGAGACTGGATCACTCTGCTTAGAAAAAAATAGCTGCTTTTGTAATTCAACACGGCATGCTGGGTATTCATACAGAGGTGAAATGGAAGGGTGCGTGTAATTTAGACTGGGGGCAACTAAATCCATATAATGCAAAACACACGCACACACCTGCCACCAGGTGCACGACCCTGACACACACTCTCTCTCACACGCACGCACCACACCACACTTTGAGCACAGAATGTTCAGAGATGATGGTTTTCTGAATATTTCATGTTATGCCTTAATGGGTTCAAATGCTGTACTTAGTTAACATTGTTTTTTAGACTTTAGCCTAACATACTCAATCGTTTATAATACATTATGTGCAACAGATCGTGACCTAGACATAACTAAATAATAGTGGTGGGACTTGATTAAAAATTTTAATCGAGTTAATTACAGGGTCTGTAATTAATTAATCGCAATTATTTTGCT
>JAOTRQ010093754.1:0-10624 GCA_028565875.1 Hoplisoma paleatum
TATTTGTGTGTGTGTGTGTGTGTGTGTGTGCTTTAACTGCCTCAACTCATACTGTATATCCACCTATTTAAGACAGGCCTGCATCTCTTTAAAGCAGCAGTCTTGAACCGTAATCATCTTGTTGAGATGATCTTGTTGTACATGATATTTACGTGAATTCATTAACATTTTGACCTGAACACGACCGTAAAGACTGAGATTAAAAAAAATCATCTAATCATCTGCTGGTAGTTAGAACTATAGCATTACTAATGATGTTAGTTCTAATTTGGATGAGTATAGAAATAATGTAATAGCCAATAAAGGCTATTAAATTATTTAATTCGCCAGTTTAAACAAATATGAGTTAATAGTTAAATTGACTGTACCTTCTTGAAATTTAAAATATTATATTATATGTGTACTTATATGTATATAACTGAAGGCATTTAACTGTCATAGTGAGACAGATATAGAATCTTACAGCTATTAGGCCAATCTATGAAAACGTAATTTCTTTGAACCACATTTTGTGTGACTGCTATTTTCAGTACCAAATACAGTAAATACATTTCAATTCTGCATGCACTGAATTGGATTTGTACAGAATATTTTCCCAATGAATGTTGTCACAAAGTTAGTTTAATGTCCTATATAAATAATAAAATAATCCCACATTATCTTATTGTCCCAAATCGAATAGATGTCTTATTTGCCTGAACTTCATGCTATGCTAGTAACAAGATGCTAGGCATCTTGTTGTGGTATGTTGTATGTTGTAAGTATGTAATAGTTTTCTCATTGATCTGATAATTCTCCAAAGGTTAGTTAGTCTGTTTGTGAATTCAATCAGGTGGTCTAGCAATTACCCTGCTCGCCCACTACTGTAGGTAACATCACAGGTACTCTCCATCAATCTCAGCCTGTATTCTATATTTCCTCAGAGAAAGAAAATTTACCTTATGACCAGAGGCAAATAATTAAAGTTCATAAGATACATATTTCTTCACAGCACTTACAACACAGAACTATTTAGAGGTTGTTGCAGAAATACTTGATAAAAAAATCAATATGTGTATGAGTATCCATGTAACAATAAATTGCTCAACGTCTCAAATATGCCTGACCTTCATGTGTTTGAACTGTAACCAAAAAGAAAATTTTGAGAATGTTCACATTTCACAGAATGCCTGGGAAACAGAGAGTCTGGCCCTGAGTCAATGAAAATAAAAACATGTCAAACTTCACAGTTTCGTGAAGATGCCTGCTAGGGCTGTAATGATAATGTGCTTCTCCAATACTTCTGAAGGGCATCATAAATAAATGTGGATCTGAACATCTACATCATTTGAAGGAAATAATAGCAGTTCTCAATGTGATTCCTGGTCCCAATCCAATATATTTCAACAAAGTATTACCACTAAACAACAATTTATGTGTACCATCAAAAACAATCAACACTGCTTGTTGTACTGATGAAGAAAGATGTTTTGGCATCTACCCAGAGAGTGTTTTTAAAGATATTACTAGCTTTAAATTGTCCCCCTTAGTTTTGTTACAGGTCTGAAATGGATATTAACAGATGAAATTAAGTACCAAATGCAGCTGAATACAGAAAGATGTTGCATTTGTTACCAAACCAGATGACTTACTCTATACAAACTGCTTTAAGTTTGCAGGAAAGAAAATAACATTCATTTCTTTTTTAACACAACAGGGGAGAAATCATGTTTGGCTGAAATGAGGTTACAAAACTAACAAAGCCTCTGGTGTTGTGATTGAAATAGTTAAAAAGTGATTTACTTAAGTCTTTTTGACGTTTTTGTTTATTTTTTATGATATTTGATTAAAATATTATATAAATATTTCTATATAAAGCTTAGATTGGACATCCGTCTGTTTGCTTGGTATATTGGCATCTTGTCATGTACTTATATAGACATGAAGTGATTGTTAGATATAAACTGTCACATTCATTCTATTGTCTTAGAGAGAACAGTGGGTTTGACCTAAAATAATTATTGAATTAAGTGAATTTTAGATGTTTAACAACCTGCTAAAATGCAGGAAATGACAACTAATTCATTACAAATACTCTGCAGGAGGTATTTGTAATTTTCTCCACTCTACCCTCCTTAAAATGCTTATAATGCTCATGCAATGAACTTTTTTAATGGAATAGGTTAGATACATTCAAATGTAATGTAAGCAATGTCCAATTAATTAATATTTCGAAAAATGATAATACCAAATGTGTTCCCCCTTGTGTATAGATATTTTATATAGCTTTTTGTATAAGATTTTTTTTTTAATATATAGTTTTTTTATAGTGTAAATGAAACTTGTTTATAGAGTTATTGTGTTACAAACTGTTTCCTCCTACAGTCCAAAGACATGAAGTCAGGTTAATTGGAGATACTGAAAGTGTGTTTTTATACTTCACTACTTACTCCAAATGCACTTAAAAATAATACATAAGAGAGAATCTCATAAAGAGAGAATCATTTTATACTCAATGTAACATCTTATTTAATAACTATTGGTAGCTTATTTCAACTTGTTGAGTAGCACCACTCAATAGAACACTGGCACTGACCATTGACAGCCAGTGGCACTTAAGTGACTTACCTTAATTTCATTTGACTGTAAAATGGTTTAGTGGTTTTGTTGTTCTGTCGGCTAAATCTGTCTTAAATGCTACACTAGTTTTGGGGTGAGCCGAACACCACACAAAAGCTAACAGGTCTCTGTCTATCCACTTCCAGGATAACTGTTTCAGCTCAAAAGCAAACAGTATTTGGAAAAAGCAAACAAGCGTAATGTGTCAATTTAACTGTCACAACAAAAGCCACTTGTATACAACATGCAGAAATATAGCTTTGTGTAAAACCCACTTGTTTACATCAGTATCCAGAGATCATCAGAACACACTGCTATTGTTCCTAAAGCATAAACTACTACTAATAGAATAATACTTGAATAATGCGTCTAAAAATCATAGGAGAGAAAGCTATCATAATATTTAATAATAATAACAATAAACAATACCCAAAATACTCACAACTGGAGTTTCAGATCTTGAAATAAATAAAAAAATTACAAAAATGTGTTTTATGCAACATGAGTAATAATGCTTATTATAAAGCCCCTTTTTTGAGACTTTTGACTGAATCAAACCTCATCACAAATTTAATAATTTCAAGATTCTGTACAAGATTTTGTATATTAAATGTATATTGCTCATACATTGCTTGAATTAATATTAACAAGTAGTATATAGTCTCTTCAATAAATATTGATTATAATTTATGTTTTAAAATATTGTTTGTGTGTATCTAATTGTGTCTGTTTATTCTGAGACCTATACATATAGAGGAGAACATTGCCATGTAGGGTAGGAGATATGGATATCGAAAGAGAGTTACTCACAGTTTACAGATTTGTTCTATGTGGTGATCAGATTGTTTGGTGTCGGGCATTTATAGTATACATTTTAGGAGCATATAAAACCAGAAAGAGGATATATGACACAAACACTACACCAAATTTCATGTCTTTTGAACAACCTCCAAACCACCTGGCACTACAATTGCACCATTGTTCATTCATTTCTCTATTTGATTTATTTATGGGGATTTATATGTCTACAAACCACCCATGGTGCATCGATTGTTTGATCCCACATACACACAAAAGTCATGCATATAAAACACATTTTGTATTATATTTCTAAGTATTAATTACGTTTACGAAATAAGCTTTCCATTATTCTGTTTTTTGTTTGCGCTTCATACAAAGCAAGGTGAATCGACAGCTTTGTATTTTCTCTCAGTTTTCTCTCAGCACACTCGTTTTTGTTTTAAAATGAATGACGCTTTTCTTCAGGGTGCTTTTGATTTTCCAGAAGTGACCTTGTTATTTGTGGTGCAACACTACCCATGCAATTGATAAGCTCAGAGTCGTACGTGTTCACTAAAGTTTCAGCTTAGGAGGACAGAACTTAATGTAATAAATGCTCATGTAAGCAACAGCAACATCTGTAATAGAGAACATTTTTAGTTTGTGTTATCTTATTTAGCATTATGTTACTAATTGTTTTGTCCATGTTGACATATTTTTTTTACATGTTGAACACACAAGTCTTAAATGTTGTATGCTGTTTAAGATCAAATATTTACAGCCTAACAAACTCAAAAGATTTGAATCCAGTGTGCACATGTAAATATTAAAATCTTTTAAATATGTTAAAAAATTATCCTTATGTTAACAAAAGCAAGCAATTGAATTTGTTTGTGCTTTGATATAAAGTGTAAAATCAAAGAGTGTGATTTTGGCTATAGGAACAGCATGAAATGTGAGTTGGAGGCAGTTTTTGAAGAGAACAAGGTCAGAAATACTGTAAAATGTGTGTGCTGTCATATTCTGAAAGATATCTGTAGTTGAGTTGTGTTTTTACAACTCTTCTACTGGGTTACCTCTCAACCCTGTATCTCACATTCTCATTGGCTGTCATATAGCAGCAGACTCATTGCCAGTCCACTGATATCCAGATATTTAACATGCTATATGTATCACTTCAGCTGCTCAGATCGAGTAGTTAAACAGTTCATGTATAGAGAATAAGAGTTAGTTATACTAAAAAAGATGTGAAGACAAGCCTTAATTGAGAACT
Organism: Hoplisoma paleatum; assembly: GCA_028565875.1. Lineage (NCBI taxonomy): Eukaryota > Metazoa > Chordata > Actinopteri > Siluriformes > Callichthyidae > Hoplisoma > Hoplisoma paleatum. Next base: position 4,652 of record JAOTRQ010093754.1, read on the forward strand.
ACAGCTCTATTACTATTAAGTCATGGCACTGTCAGGAAAAGATAGAAAATTGTAGAATTTTCAATTAACGTTGCCGATATTTATCTAATCATATTATAACATTCAGTACAGCTTTTTTAGGACCCAATGGTGTGTCGGCTCTTGGCCACTATTATGTTATTACTTTTGTGATCAGAGCCCTCTTTCATTTCTTAATGCCATGCCACTGGGTAAAGATTATGACTAGAATGCCACTGGGTAAAGATTATGACTAGAATGTTCAATATAGCAGCATGGTTCAGTAGAACAGCACTCTGAATAACACTCTGAATAACAATGTCCTGTGAGATGCTGATTGTCTCAGCAACTCAATCACATTTTAATTCTTAAGTCTCCAAAAACAAATAATCTCACGTAGCTATTTTTAAAAGGTATCATTTAAATGTGCATCATAAATATATTTTATTTATTGCATCTCATGCCTTGGACAGAAGGGCAAATTACCAATTAGTTGGACATTTCTTTAGCTTGTCTTAAAAGTAGAAACAATTAATCGAGTTACTCGATAACAAAAAATAATAATAAATAATTTGGTATACCTTGAGAAATTGTCTATTTCAGTGTAAAGCACAAAGCACGGTATCTCGTATGGACTACTTTTAATGTGACACAATGGAAGCAAGAAAGGTTCGGTTGAGGAGCGGGAAGATAGAATAGGCGAGGGAAAATCAAGATGACAAAAAAGAAGAAAAAAATTGAAATAAAATAAAAGTTTTAATTCATGTGATTAACGTAAATGTTATCTAATATAACATTATCCCTGCAGAGAGTTTCTGTTAATTATGACAATGCCAATCTGCAAATGCTAACAAATGAAAGGTTGAGCAAACAAAACATATAGTATAATTAAAACAATTGTTTACATTAATGAAAGAAGAACTGCATTTTGTAATCATTAACATTTACTGACTTGGAATTTTAGTTTGTGTTTTGATTCAGTTTACTATCTTCATATTTACACTGCCTGTAGAAAGTCTTCATTTTCTCCGAAGCAGTCATCAGTCTGAAATCTGGCAGAGGTGGGGCGTGAACCAAAGACCTTCTTATTGCTAGTCCAGTGCCTCAACAACTAGGCTATAGGCTAGATAAATAAATCTGTTCTTAATATAAAATATAGAAAAACTATAATAACATATATCCGTCTCTTTATTCAGTGCTTGATAGTAATATTTTGCATATGATTCTTTCTGTTTGCTTTTGTCTATATCAGGTTTGCCTTGTTAGATTGGTAATATTTGTTCATTCTTTCTTGCAGGATTGTTTGAGTTCATTCACATTTTGTGGTGGTCTTTTTTCAAGTCTCTCTGTGATCAGATTTACACCAGGGCTCTGAAGAACATTCATGTCCTTAAGGCACTGCTTAGTTGTCTTTTAATGATGTGTTAATCAGGGTGGTTGTTATCCTGAAAGATAAACCCCCTTCACATCACGGATGTCTTTTTATTTAAGTATTTTAAAAATTAAGTAATAATTTGAGTGAATATTCTCTTCCAAATGTAATGGAACAGTAAGGCAAATCACTTTATCTCTGCTGTAGACTAAAAGTGTTTGGGTCTGACGTTACAAGATAAAATGTTTGGCGTTTTTCCTCCAGGTATTTACATCTGGATCTGATACACATTTCAGAAGCAGCTTTTGATATAACTTTTTTGATATATTTTGATATAACAGTCCCATTACTGAGATGAAACCTTCTGTAATTGGCCGTGTCCATATTCCAAGACAATAAAAATGCAGACTTGCGGACTTGAGTCACATGACGTAGACTTATTGACTTTATGAATTTAGTGTCTTGGGATTGGAATTAGACTCGAGCTTTAAGATTTGCTTACTTTCTGAATTGACAGCACTATTGTAATATAATAATGAAGTAAAATTGAATCATCAATGATCAGTTGGATCATTGTTTTGTTATGCTACGGAGGTGCACTGCTCAGTTATTCTGTAACCTACCAATAAGTGATCTGCAAACAATCACAGAAAGACAAGCAACACAGTACTGAAAATAATCCACTGAAAATAATAACTGTTCAACCAAAACAAAGATTGTGCAGTAGTAAATAAAAAAATTTTCAAGGTCTTTCAATACTTTTCAGGTTAAGTATATACACCAACCATGGTGAAAAAAAAACATGGTTAATACTAAGCCAAACAGCAACTAAAACAATCACAGACTACATATTTCTTCAGTCTAGCACACCACAACCTACATCCCCGGAAGCAAACTACATCTTTCAGCAGTCCTGGGTCGTCTTTTGGGTACATCCAAGTCAATGGGTTCCACCTGATCCAGAGACTTTAAGAACAGCTGTGTGTGTAAAAGCATCACAGAGATCATGCAGAAATCTACCCATGGCATAAAATCAAACAGCTGTCAGGAGGTGCATGGTGGGACTAAAGGAAACATTTCTGCTGATTTCTCTTGTCAGCTTCTGCTTCACTAGGCCAAGGAGAACTATGATCCCCCCCTAAGGCAGCCAATCATCACACAGCAGATCAAACAAGGTAATATTTAAACCCTGAATAGCATCGAGATGAAGTGCATTGCCTTGTGTGTTAAGTTTTTATCTTAAATGTCGTCTCTGACAAAGATGTGACAATATTCTCTGAACAGTTGTGATCATTACAGTTTTTTTATATACCGGTATTTAGCATGCTAATCTTAATCTGTCGCCTTACAGCAAGAAGCCCCGGGTGTGATTCCTATGTAAGGCTTTCTGTGTGTAGTCTTCCTGTGTCTATGTGGGTTTCCTCCAGGCACTTCAGTTTCCTCCCAAAGTATAAAAACATGCAGTCAGGTTAACTGGTGATACTGATCTTCACATGTGTGTGTATTTGTGTTTGTTTCTGTACCATGCAACAGACTGGTGACCTGTTGAGGAGTTTAGTGTTTCCGTATAGTGTCTCCCACTGTGAACATTGTCCAAAACCACAAAAAGCAGTTCTGTTTCTTCAGAGCCATATATTAAACCTTTTGCAAATAACTTTAGTTGCACCCACTATCGCTTTTGGCTTTTTATTGTTTTAATGGCAGGATTAAGTGGCTTGACTGAACTGCACTAGAAATTGTTAAGATTTGTTTCATAATAATTTGATTACCATTAAGACAAAATAAATTATCAGAGGTTATCTATTAAAACAACACATTTCTAGAACCAGTTTGAGATTCATCTGTAAGCCTTTACTTGCATTACTGCTCAAACTCTTGTCCAACTACCCATTTATCCTACATGTCAGTGCTATCTCACTACCCATGTACACATAAACATTATAATAGACTTTACCACACATAATATGTGTATAATTCAAGCTAAAAAGTTATATTGTTCTAACAATTTATCTTACATGACAATATAAATCAACAATATATAGAGCAAGGCTGACATACTCACTGTTCATATGAATATAGTTGTATATAATGTGACACAGAGTTAATCCAATTGATAGCTTACTAGTTAGCCATGTTATTACTCTGAATGTATGATGTATGTATGCAAGACTGTAATACGCATCACTGTTCAGGACTTTTTTATTTAGAATGAAAATGTTATTATGTTAAAATGAGAGTTTATAGCCTGGGTTAAAGATATACACAGAACAGACATACATACACATTTTGCTCACATACACAAACAAGATACACATTTTGCTTAGTCACCTTTTGAACAAATTGTAAGATATTAAATAGGAACAGATATAGGTCCTTTCTATTTCAGTATATTTATTGTTACAGCACAAACTCCTGTGTGTGATCAAAGCCAAATTAATGCATTTATAAAAAGGGCAGAGATTAACACTGCACAGTTCAGTACACTGTACAAATCATTCAGATATGAAAGGTAAAGCACATAATCAATTACAACTGACAAAATTGAAACATTTTGACAACTCTAGATACACATACTGTATGTTAAAAGTAAGAAGAAAAATCAGTCTGGCAGTTAAAAATCGATGTATGACCTTTGGAGAAAAAGAAAAACTTATCTTTCCTCATTCAAACTCAATCTTTTGAAGGAAGATTATTTTACTGGAGACAATCCACTGTTGTGTAGCTCTTCAATCGACAATCACAAATGTTTACTCTGTTTGCCAACAAATTTCCTAACAAAATTCTTAACATAATACACATTCAGTAACCACTTTATCATCTCTGACCATCAATCGATATACAATATGGCTCAATTAGCTGACATGTATATCCAAAATGACTTGGCTGCCATCCATGCCCAAGGGTTAAAATGACTTATTTAGTGGTCATCAATACACCAGCCAGCTACTGACTTTTTACAATTATGGCCTCACTGGAAAATGTGCAAGGTTTAGCACAAACAACAACAAATAATCAGCTAAACTGAATTAATACTATTTTGTTGGCAGTATATGCAATCTATGTTGATTACCTTCAAGCATTGCAGTTTCCATTCAATTTCTGTTAGCTATATTATTATTTTTTAATATTTACAAATTCCAGGAATGTCAGCCAACCGTACTTTCATTCCGGAAGGATTATTTCTAATCAGTATCCTCAGGATTTATCTGATTATCAGATAAAACCTTCTTGATTTTATGGTGTCTGAAGCACATTTTCAAAATCCTGGTGGCAGTGTATTTTAGTTTCTCATATTGATTTTCAACAACCTACTAAAAAACTAATAAGAATTATTCATGTTTAATGTGAGTCAGATCCCCCCCCACACACACACACACACAAACAACAACTGCAGATATCTAATTAAGAAAGAAAAATACATCGAAATTGAGCTGAACTGACAGCAGTATGAGTTTCCATAAAACAAAATCAAGCAAATCAGAGAAAATATGTGCTGGTAATAAGACAAATAACTTAACATGACTTGACTGGTGACTGTTAAAGCAACTGAACCTTGGGTACAATCTGATGCCAGAGGGCAGTGCAGAGAAATATGGGGACGAGATCCATGACAAAGGGAAAAGGAAAACAGATCAACATGCTAGTGCACCTCCTTGTTCCTAATTGCCACTTAAATTAGGCTGTGCAAAGTTACATGATGCTAGGCAGCTTATGGAAAGCTACTAACTAACTAAACATCTCTCTGATAATAAATCATTAACAACAATAATAACAACAAATATGTATAATTATAGAATTATAAATAATAAATTTATATTACAATAATTTATATTATTTGTATTGATAAATATTTTTATAATAATATAATATAATATAAGAGTAAAATAATATAAGAATTTATATTAATTAAGAAATTATAGCATATAAATAATCATATTTAATAGTTATATAAATTAAGCAATTTCTGCCTTAATAATAAAAAGATCTTTTATAATTAATGCTGTTTTTTATTTACCGAGCTCTCTTTTGACATCAATTTATTATCGCTTTTAATATTGACATCATTAAAACTGCAGTTTTTAAATGACAAAAATGATCTTTTCAATTATTTTTGATCACTCTCCAAAAGCTGCATTTGTGAGGTCACATTCTGATATTGGACTAGATTGGCCGGGCTCTCAGTCTCTGCCCTAATTCATCCCTACGGTGTTTCTATCAGGTTGCAGGCCAGTCACGTTCATCCACACCAGACTCTGCCATCCATGTCATGTATAGGTGGAATCCTATCACAGGTCCTGCTGAAATTCACTGAACTTCTGTGAGCAACAATTTCTTTCACAGATGTTTGTAAAAAACGGTCTGCATGCTCAAGTGCTTAATTTTATACATCTGTAGCCATGGAAATGATAGGAATATATCAATATCTTTATATATATATATATATGAGTTTACATGTTCTCCCCGTGTCAGTGTGGGTTTCCTCCGGGTACTCCGGTTTCCTCCCACAGTCCAAAAAACATGCACTAAGTTGATCGGAAATGTGAAATTGTCCAGTAGTCATACACAAGATCCCTGTAGAGATACAGGGTTGGGGAAAGACCTGG
>JAOTRQ010093764.1:0-10621 GCA_028565875.1 Hoplisoma paleatum
GGCGGCCCTGTTTCCAAAAATCGGTTTAACCGCTGATGGACCGCCTGGAAAACGATGAGCAAAACACCGGTGGACCGTTGGGGGCAGCCGCTAGTGGACCGCTATCTTTGCCGTCAGTGGACCAACCATGGTCCGCTAGGTTCTTGCTATCTGGGTATTTAAATGAGATTATGTTTAAATATTGAAAAATGTAATTATATAAGATATGTGATAAAAGTAATGTTTATGAGTAGTTATCAAGATTACTGTCAATATACATTTACTGCCCTCTCCTGATAGTATAGTACAACTTTATTTTTAAACCTGTAAAGTTAATAATTCTTGTCATTTATGTTGCTGATGCCCACTGATACTTTAAGATGAACAAGTAAGTCCAAAAATAAATGATAAAACAGTGAAACCTAATAGTTTGGTAGTAGATACTACATTGCACATGATTACCCTTCAAAACACAGACATTAGCCCCTCAGGAAATTTAAGCTACCCCCACTGTGTCTGTAGGAAAGAAAATCAGCTTTAACCCTATTCTACAGAGGTTTTCCACTAAAACATAAGATATTAAAATAATTATATCAGAATGTTTAATTATATGTGGCGAGTACAGCTATATACACTACTTTATATTTGCTGTTATGTATACTTTTTGTATACTAACATTTGTCAGAAAGGCAATTATTTGGTTAAATTACTTTTCTAAACCCTTCTACAAGGTTCAGAGTCAGGCCAGGAAGTGTTTTACCAGATGTGATCAGAATTTTCTTGATTTTAACATATCACAAACAAATTGTGTTTTTTTTGAAAAGTAGAGAAAAACACAAATCCAGCTGCCCTCATGGTCAGGAGGTGGACATTGTGGATACAGTGTTTGATCGTAAATAGTACTTTGTTGTGAATACTGAAGCTATTCTTAAGCAAAGTCAGTAGATAATTCAACTGCTAAGAAAGCAATATTCTTTTAATGTATTTTTAATGAAATTATATGTATATATACCCACAAAAGTATTCGCTTAAGTGACATTCCATTATTAATCCATAGGGTTCCATATCATGTTGGTCCACCCATTGCAGCTAGAACAACTTTGACTCCTCTAAGAAAGCTGTCAACAAAGTTTAGGAAAGTGTTCATGGAGATTTTTGACCATTCTTTCAGAAGTACATTTGTGAGGTTACATACTGATGTCAAGAAGGCCTGGCTTCATCCAAAATGTGTTCTATCCAGTTAAGGTGTATTACAGTCAGGTTCATCCACACCAGACTCTGCCATCCACACCAGACTCTTCCATGTATGTGTGTATGTGTGAATGTGTGTGTACTGAATCACTCTTTGGTGGTAAATAAGTTATCTGATTTATTACCATTTTCATTATAATTGTAATTATAAAAATGATACAAATGAATGTTGCATATGAAAAGCACAGAACAGATTGTACTGCTGCTGAGCATCAACAATATTGCAAAACGCTCTTGCAAAGCAGATAAACTAGATCCTACTGTTGTTGAGTTTGGTCCACTCAAAAATGTCCTGCTCACACACAATATCTGTGTTGATGAGCAGATAGCGATCTCCAACACAAAAATGCTTTTGACAGGCTGCACACTTGAAACACTCAAGGTGGTACACTTTGTCACGCACACGCATGGTCATTTCAAATGCACGAATTCTCTTCTCACAGGAAGAGCATAATCCATCCTGCCCAAATAGTCTGCAAAAAATGATTTATGATTATTATTTTTTTAATTGCATAAACAAATAGTATATGTTAAAAAAGCAAAAACACATGCTTTATTATGCCTATTTTTTAACATAAAGCAGTAAGATTAAAATAAATCAATCTTACCTGAGATAGTCTCTTCGACACAACTTCCTTCCTAGTTTATAGTAAAGTCTCCGGCCAACCTCTCCCAGTCGGCAGCTACAAAGGTCACAGCTCAGACAATCTTCATGCCAAAACTGCTCTAGAGCTTTGAGGAAAAAGCGATCTCCAATGTTTTGCTGACATCCACCACAAGTCAGCATCGATGGAGGCATCTGGAGGACCTCATCGACTGGTTCCCTTTGAAAAAGTTCAATACATATTTTTACACATATACATATACTGTTTCACACTGTATAGGCTCAAATAACAGTTTAATTAGAACAATAAATTACATGCACGCCAATATAATCAAAAGTCATAATATATTTTGTAAAATAAAACAATTACTGTTGTGTCATTGATCATATAACTTGTCTGTGAAATTTTAAAGCTGTTCAATGCTGTAAAATGGTTTGGCCCCTTCCGCACTAATTGCAAAGGTGTCCAAACTTTTTGCAAAGTGGGCCAGATTTGGTGATGTAAAATTTTTTGGAGGCCAACCATTCAGCCTGACATTCTTTAAACCATTTAATCAAAATTATTCTGCCTTTAATATAAAGAAAACACAAATTCTATGTGTGGCAGATTGAGTTTCGAAGTGGATAACAGACACTGGACACGTGTTTTTAATCTGAAAGTGACCGAGAAGGGAAGTTACTCCTGATTATACAATGACAGACGTTCTCATGGAGGGGGAATCCCCCCCCCCATCCACTCACGCTGTCACACCGCAGTCAAAATAGTACATTAAATCTTGTTTACTAAATGTTTTCTTATGTTAAAATCCTTTTTATGTTTATTTAACTCCATGTGTACTGTATTATAACTGTTCTCATTTAAAACATACCTGTATATCCTGTAATTTTCATATATTAACGAGTCAAACGGGGCTGGGAACCAATTATTTATATTTCCTTTATTTCTTATGGAGAATTGTGTTTCAGATAGTGAACATTTCGGATATCGACCGACCTTTCGGAACGGATTGTGGTCGTTAACCGGAGTTCCACTGTAGTTTCTTTTCTTTAAAATTTTTCTTTTTTAGAATTTTCTCTCTTAAAACCAATTTAAAAAAAACAAAAAAAAACATGTCCCGGTTTTTAACCTAATTTTAAAATAAATTTGATCAGTAAATCTGGACAATCTATCCGGTAAAAAATATATCCTGGACAATTATTCGGTAATCTGGACATTTCAACTTCTTCATGCCGCCCCACATTTAATAACCAAACCGTCTGCTCCTCAGTCCATACACAACATACAACAGTTTTGCTTCAGACCGATAAATACCAAATGAAACAAGCTTAATTGTGTAATTAATGCAATGTTTCAAAAGTAAAAACGTGGAACTGAACATGCATGGACATTTTCTTCACAACAGCGCAATCATTTTAAAAGGAAATAGAATAAGAGAACCTTTAATGCAGCCAGACACATTAAATTACACAATATTCAAACAATATTAAAGCGTGTGTGTGTGTGTGTTCTACACAGCTTAAACCGAAAACTTTTATAGTTTAGCATATACAGTGATGTTTAGGAGAACAATTTACACAAAACAAAATATATCTTGTTCCAAAGGTGTAATGTTCACAAAAAAAATTATCTTTTAGAAAAAACAATTTGTTTCCTGTCTAAAATATTCTGCTTATCAAGAACTACAGAATGACGATGGCATCTATGATCTTTACTGGTTTAGAACATGACGGAACTGTATTCTTTGATTTTAAAAAGAATCTTGAACTATAAAAACTAAAAACTAAACTAAAAAAAGCTTGCATTCATGCGGTGGAGTGGAGTGTGGTTGGCGTACTGTTGGCATGGCAACAATGGGTGGCTGCACTGCGTTCTTTCATTGCCTTGTGCTCCGAATCACACACCTGTCTCTGATCTGGTGCTAATCATGGCGCTATTTATAGACAAGGGTTCCGCCGATCGGGGCCAGATTATCGTTGTCCTTTCGTATGGCGTTTCGTGTCATCCTTGGTTCTCATTAGTTTCGTCCAGTTCTGTTCTGTCGGTTCCGATGCAATACCTGGCACGACACCTGTTCCTGTTTCTCCCGGTGTTTGTGCCGGCCCCGTTAAACGTAACCTCTGACCCGATCAATGCAAAGGCTCTCCAACCCCTGTGTTTTGAACCCGTCACAGACCTCTGGAGTTTGTTTCTTCATTGCCACATGAGACTTTAGTTCTGTATCGCATCCCAAAACCAATAAAGATTCTTTTTCGAACTAACCAGTCCTTGTGTGTGTGTGGTGTGTGTTGGCATTGTAAGCGTTCCAAACAAACCAATCTCCGATCCCTAAAAAAATGACTACCAGATTTGTTGAACAAAAACTGTCAATTAATGGGACACACAACACAAATAAAATTCACTGAACACCAATGGAAACCCTCAATTTAATCATATAAACATTTAAAGCTAGATTTCTTGAACAAACATAATTTAAATATAATTAGTGCCAATGTTTGCAACTGTACAGAAATGATACACAGTCAATCACGGTTATTGGGACCACATCGAGACGCGATCATTTTAGTCCTAATATCCGGCTGGTCCGATAAAACAAACATGCACTAAAATCGGACATGCTATAATTTATAGGGTTGCAACGGATATCCGAATCTGTTTCCGATTTCCAAATATCCGACCAATTTTAAGCTATCCGATCCAATCCGATTCCCGTCGGAAATCAAGCCGCATTGACCCCCGATAATTTGGGGTCAATAATCGTCACATGATCAGTTCAGTTTCTGTTGAGGAGTTTGTGTATCTGTTGGTTTTGTACTTTGTAAAGTTGCTTTGAGACAATGTCTGTTGTAAAAAGCGCTAAATAAATACACAACTATATATAAATTAGGTTGACTGACTTTTTGAACAAAACACGAATTAGTCTGCACATTTTAAGCTTTTTTTAAAAAATTATCAAGTTGCGAACTGTGCGCAAAAAGTGCATGTGAGACAAACACAGAGAACCACAGAAGTTTAAAAATGAAGGAAATAATGCAGGAAAAGAGATTAAAATGTTTTGTTTGTGTTTCGTTCTATTTATGTTCTGTTTTATGCGGCATTAACAAACACCGACACTCGTGCACGCACATAAACATGCCAGTGCGCACACGCACGCACACAAACATACTCAGGGGAACCTACTCAGGGAATTTCAATTCATCACAACAAACACCCAGTCGGCGGCTTTAAGAAAAAAACATTTGTTAGCTAGGCCTTACATGCTACTCCAACACACAACCTTATAATGCTTTGTTTATTCATAGAAATATTTGTCACCAAAATAGATTTTAACTGGATACATCTCTTTAAATCTCTGTCTGTGGCACATGTAAACATTTACATATGTCAAGCATTAATAATAACTCTGCACAACTCATGCATCAGCACATTAACTTATTATTCTTATCTTCACATTAGACTTAGAAGCCCTGTATATGTTGTTGACTACACCTTTGAAATGGCATATGGGAAACTATTTCCACTGTACTGGGAATCTATACTTTTCTGACAGCACTGACAATAATTAATTAACTATTAATTTGGTGGTCCATCAGTGTATATGCCAATGATACAAACTTATTCAAAAATTCAAAAATCGATTAAGCTAAATATTTTTAAAATTAAATAATGTGGCAATAGTTCCAAAAAAGATGAGACACTAAACAAATTGGGGGGGAAAAACTGAATGCAATGATGTGGAGATAGCAAATGTCAATATTTTATTTAAAACAGAACGTAGATGACAGATCAAACGTTTAATCTGAGTAAATGTAACTTTTTAAAGGAAAAAAAAAATAAAAATTTCACAATGTCAACAAATCCCAAAAAAGTTGGGACAAGTAGCAATAAGTGGCTGGAAAAGGAAATTGAACATCTGGAAGACCAATTTAAATTAATTAGGTCAATTGACAACATGATTGGGTATTAAACGAGCTTCTCAGAGTAACAGTGGCTCTCAAAAGCCAACATGGTAAAAGGATCACCATTTTCACCATTGTTCCGCAGAAAGATAGTAAAGCAATACCACAATGGTGTTACCCAGAGTAAAATAGATGCTCGTGATCTCCAGGCCCTTAAACATCAATGCAGCTCAAACTGCAATGCCACAGTCGAGGGATTTTCTAGGGATTTGTTAATGCCAATAAATTTGGAAATAACATATGTTTCCCTTAAATTGATACATTTACTCAGTTTAAACTTTTGATCTGTGATTTGTGTTCTATTCTTAATAAAATATTGACATTAACCATCTCCACATCATTGCATTCGGTTTTTATTTACAGTTTGTTTAGTGTCACAGCATTGTTGGAATCCAGCGTTGAAGAATCAAGAACTGCATTTCTGTTAAAACCACAACCCTTTTTATTTAGAAAAGATTGGTGCAGTCTCCTAACTACCTACTGACCAAACACACTGCATTTTTATTTTATTAGCATTTTCAATATCACTCCAAAATTTCTGATTTGGGTTTGTAATTTACAGCGTCAGTGGTGCTCATGATTTAGTTTAAATTAAGTGTCAATAGAAAGATTCTTTCTTACACATGTTGACAAGCTGGAGATTTTCTTAGTTCATTGAACAATGCAGTAAAGATAGGATAAAATGAAAGCTGAAACACAAAATAAGTTGGTATTCTCTGTTATTTTAAAGAGGTAAATGTTTTAGTGACCCGTTTTATTTGTGTTGCAGGTCCGAAATGCAGGAATGGACGTTTATTAATAAATGATTAATGTAATGAATAATGAAGTCAAGCAGACAAAACTGATGGCTGATTTCTCAGTTTCATTCTGTCTGCAGTCAAATAAAAGTCATAGTGATTGTAACAAATGTGTTTATTATGAAACAATTGGGTAATTTTATTTTGGGTAATTTAATAGTGGCGGTGTTAGCTCAGTAATTATGACACAGGACCAGTGATTGCTGGTTTAAGCCCTACATTTACCAGTTTGTCACTGTTGGGCCCTTGAGCAAGGTCATCAAGCCTCAGATGTTTACATTTTATATAGTTGCATAGTCACTTTGCATAAAGGTATCTACAGTCCCAAAAATTTTATTATTACCATACATTAATTTCAGCATTTTGGATCTGCAACACATTCCAGAATACTGGATGAGGAAATGTAGATATACTAATGAAGTAACAAAAATAAATGTCAGCAGCCAATTGTAATCATGATTTGGTTCAAATGCAGTGTCTATGAAAGCTTTATTCTGCTTTATAAATTTTCTGCTTTATTCTGGCTGTAAAATAAGTTATTTTAAGTTAAACCAAGCAAAGCATAAGATACTGGGGATACTAGGATACTAACTGTTTGACTTTGTCAAAATTAATTTTTTTTAAAAACAAAATCAGGTTTTTTTATGATACCAATCTAAATTTTTTATAATTGTTTTAAACAGTTATTCAGAAACCAATTTATTTTAAATAAACAACTCAATTATTCAGAATCATATACATATTACTGATGAAACACTTGTATTAGCTTTTTAACAGACGACAAATAGCAGCTTGTAAACTTTACAAGGCGACGTAGCAAAATAATCCATATTGCGACATATCTATTTATCTTCACCTGTTTGATTTCGCTTTATAACCGCTGACTTAAGACGCCTACACACAAGCACAACGAAGCCTGTTAACCGCAAAGAAGAAGTTAGAGACATCCTACTTACTCGTTAGCCTCTAGAGTCTTCCTTTCAATTGTAGATGCCATGTTTATCTGTCTGTTATTTTTGATGATCAAAACACCTCAGACAACGGCCGCTGCTTCGCCCATGTTTTACAGCTTTCAATAGACCTCTGCTGCGCGTTAAATGAAGCCGAGGGATGCTCAGAAATGTACCAGTCGACAGTGTGCTGACAAATTCGTCCTTTATTTAAGTGTTGGAGCTCATCGATATAACAAATAGTTTCTTTGAGTCAAATAGTAGACTTTGAGTCGCCACACTGGCGCTGGTACTCGTTTGACTAGCAGTTGGAAGTGTTGTGCCGTGCTAAAGATCAGTGCGCTACGTCCCCATGTGGACTTGTAGTGTTTTGATAAGTTTTTAAAAAGACCCAGCCCACGGGAGGCTATCTTTTTCATTTCCCGCTTCCTGCTCACGACCGCTTGACAATGAGAGGAAATAGCACTCATACTGAGACCAAGATTTTATGGCCCATTGACTTTGCAAAAGTAAGCTATGCAATCCGCTGGTCCCTCTCATATAAGTTACCCTGTATGCAAACATATAAACGCTTTTATCAGCACTAAAGTTTATTATAAGCACGTAGAAAACACTGAATAGCAATTAATGTACTTTTAATTAATCAACAATTAACATAATTTAGTTTTAAATATGATCTAGCTCTGTGTTCAGGGCAAGACTAGTTCCACTGGACACATGGTAGAAGTACACTAATCCAATTTTACCGTTCTATCCTTTTTTAACCGTTTTACAATTTTATTTTACAGCTGTAAATACATTTTCAAGACACACACACACACACACACACACACACACACACACAAACTGACAGAAACAGTTTAGGCCAACAAAGGAAACTGTTCTTGCTTTACAAACGCATGTGTTATCTTTGGGATTCAGTAAAGAAGTCATGTAACTGTTGGAGATAAAACAACCAGCTCATAGCTTCTTAACCACTCCTTACTATTAGTAGGGGAAATAGGAACTAAAACTAACTCCCTTATAGACAAACAAAAATGTTTTTGATCCTACAAAGCAATGAAACATACAATCTTATACACAAAGCTGTACACCATTTTTTGTGTTAAGCAAAAGTCCACTTAAAAACAGCAACAATTACTACAGCAATTGTTCCCAAACAAATGAAATTGTTTACATTTACAATATGGCCAGTGAAATAACTGGAAAAAAACTAGTTTTTAGGATTTTTGTAAGATTTACCAGACCTAGGTTTTTTTTTAGCAACATTGTATATATAATTGTGAAAACTATGTACACATAAACCCTTAAACTGAAACTTTCCTTAAATTGATTACATTTTGTGTTTTAATGAACAGCCATTGTTGTCATCAAACTTTGATACTGTAATAGAATCCACTTATTTTCTGTTTATAGCTTTGTTTATATCCTCACAACATCATATTGTAATGTCCATCGTATCTATCCAATATTGACACATTTCCTTTCAGACAACTAAGCAGTTTAAAACTAAAACTGATTGAAACTTTGAAATTTAGAAATGCAGTTGATTTATGATGATACTTATTTGTTGTTTTCTTGTGGCTTTTTTGTTCAATTTTGTCAGGTTTAAATAATATAATTATTATCTAACAAAACCCTAACAATTATCTAACCCTAAAAACATTGTGAATAGAAAGATAATAAGTAAATGAAATGTTGAAATGAAATAATAAAATATAAAGATAAAACAACCACACACACACACACAAACACACACACACACACACACCAGTCATCTCATCAGCCCATGCGCGAGAGGCAAATAAAGTAATCAAGAAAACTATTTGATTACATTATTTGCCTTGTGCGCATGGGCTGATAGGATGACTGACGTGTGTGTGTGTGTGTGTGTGTGTGTGTGTGTGTGTGTGTGTGTGTTTTAGCTTTATATCGTATTATTTCATTTGCTAATTGATCTGATTCTCGCTGTTATCTTTTATACATCAGTGTGGACAGCAAAGTAAGAATTTCATAGGACTGTGCATATGACTATACAGCTTTGAATTGTTGAACATCTTTGTCTGACAGCAATACTAATACTGGCTCAGACATATGTTTTTACATATTTGGAATATGTTAAGTATCTGGGGAAAACAAGAAACTGTGTGCTCAGTTTGTAATTGTTTATGTCTCTTTTTGCATGTATGGTGTGGTGGTGGGTTTGTGTGGGCATGCAGTGCCCAGTGTAAGTGGCTCTTCTGCCCTAGAAGTTGGGCTGAAGGGCCACTTACTATGGCACTTCATGCCACTGATATAGTTTATCATTTCATTAGGTAGTTGGGTTTACAGTTATATTAAAACAAATTGTGGCTTGGAAAACCCCCACAGTAGATATACAGGAAATGAGCACAGATCAATTGTGCCAGGGGCTTCGCTGAGGCCTGCAAATTTTCCACTTGCTGTAGCAGCCTGTTGTATTGCGATTGACTGGATGACTACAGATGGCTTTACTCGATAAAAAAGCACATGAGGCCTAGCTGTTTGCAAAGTTATTATATAAAAAGAAATGTACTGATGACTCTTAAACAAGGATGATGATTTAAAATACTATGAATGTTTTCAAGTTGTTCTTTGTTAATGTTTACAATTTAAAAGTTCAATATAAATGTAATTAAAATATTGGTCATAAGCCACAATGATAAACTTTTTATAGGACATATACACATAACACTTACATAAGCATACATTTTAAATCGATAAGCATTTGGTCCAAAACTTGCACTCCTCAGGGAAAACTTTCTACAAGGTTAAAAACTGATTTGTCAAAACAATGGTAATTTACTACAGTTCCATGTTCAAGTTTAATGAGCTTGTAAGGACCAAAAATTAATTCACAATGGTTTGTAAGAGCAGACTAAATGACTAGTTTTCTGATTTTGTTAACCATTGTCTTAAACACCAAGATTTAATTTATAAGCGGTGTCACAATACTGTATTATCGTAATAATAACAAACATGGACTAAATGAACAAAGGTAAATTAACAATTTCTGCTCCAATTAGCTAGAGCTTTAGCAACTGGCAAAAAATCTTGTACAAAAT
>JAOTRQ010093795.1:0-10621 GCA_028565875.1 Hoplisoma paleatum
TTGTTGCAATAATTTATACATTTTATTTAAAAGTTTGATTTTGTTTCAATGACATTAACAAGAGTAGAGCTTTTTTAGTTTTATTTTTACAAAGTTGTAGAGCTTGTTATAAGCTTTATTAATGTCAAATCTCCATTCATTTTAATTCATAATTCACATTGTCAAATCATGCCAGAAAAGTCTCATGCAAGAAAAAAAAACATTTCTACAAAATTCCTACATTTATGGCCATTAAGCAGATTGTGGAATCTGTTTATATGCTCATTGCAAAGAAACTAATTAAGCTCAAGGAAAACCATGAAGTTGTTATTAAATAAGAGTTGAATATAAATTGGGTGCTGTGTAACTCAAATAATAGTCTCTATAAGCCTATGGCCATTACACATTTAGTGTAACCTAAAATTAAGTATTTTATAACTATGATTATCCATGAAGTCTCTAATTTGAGAACAGTAGTTAAACAGTTCTTCTGTTACGACTCTCTAAATACATTAGATGATAAAAATTATTATTATTAAGATAACTATGAAGATACATCTGACGTTCACAATTCGAGTCCCATAAGTGTCAGGTTCATTGCCCTTGACACTCATTTGCTTTGACAACTTCTGGTTACAGGACAAATGGTCACAAAATGTCTGCTAAATACCCAGAAATGTTAATGAATGTGGTTCACATTACACAAACCAATCCTTTTGTTTTGGACATTTTATTTTTACATTCTGCACATGATTCTATTGTGATGCATGTATAAAAATGAATTAAATGATGAAAATCTTTATGCTATGTAAGTACCCTTCCATTGGGATGCATAAATCAGTGCACTGTAAAGCCAGTCCCAAGCACTGATAAATAAGAGGGTTTGTATCAGGAAGGAGAGCCGATAAAAGTAGAACATTTCTTGGATCAAATCTTGTGCTGTAATAATCTTCTATTTGTAATTACTGAATTTGGCACATTATTGTTGAATAGCATGATCCGGTTTCCTCCCGCTGTCCAAAGATATCCCATCATATTAATTGGAGATGCACAATAGCCCTCTAGATACCTAACCTGTCCCAAGTACAGACAAATAAGAATGGCTGCTGAATGTAGAGGACATGACTTTAAATATGTCAAGTCAAAGAGGCGGACCACGATCTGCTGAGCAAGGCTGAAGCTGAGAGATGAAGCTCGTTGGATGTGGGTACAGTTTAGTTAAATGATTGTTTAGGTTACTGTGACTACAATTTTTGGCAGCTAGTTTAGTTAGGAATACTGTATAAATCATGAGAAATACATTTCTGTTTGTAGAAATTGTTAAATACAAAAATGCTGGAGACAATAAATCATTAATTTTGATCCAATAGCACCACTTGGGTATACCAGGCTTGGATTTATTAGTAAAGTGGCACTATCTATTTGGATGATTTAACCAACCATGTCTTTGTGAGATTCCTTCAAAGTAATTTTACTATTGAGAAGGGCAGTGATGAGCATAAGAAAGCGAAAATATTCAGGAAAGATCAGTGGGAAAAGTTGATGACATCAACAGATGGTTTGAACATGAATTAACCAAACCCATAAACGGCTCCTGGTGCATTCAGCAACGACACTCCAACTCCCTATGGAGGAATGAGGACAAGATTGGCTTCAGTCGCCTCCTCTTTCATTTCCCTCCTCCTTAATCCCCTGTTCTCAACCCCCTATCGTTCCAATCAGGCCTTCTCTCACCAAGATCAGGACTATAAATAGAAGTCTTCGTAGCTCCAAGGACATGCAGATTTGCTAGGAGTCACATGACCTTGGAAAGAAGGGGATGGGAGGAAAAGAGCTGTGAAGGGCTCGATAGGCTCATATTCTCAGGTAGGGTGTAATTCACTTTTTTGCATAGGTTGCTAGGTTTAAGGAAAACTGTCTGCTAAAGCAGTGTTTCTGCATTATATTTTGCTGTTCTGCCAGTTTGATAAATAATCCTTGGCGAGACAAATCATGTATTACATGTATCCAGTCCTGATTACTGACCTGTAGTTTGACTGTTGGAACATGTGTATGCAGGTGCGAGTGATTGGTTTTTCTATTGACAATACAAAGCACCTTGTAAGCATTAATTCATGTGGAAATGTTCAGGATTTTATATCTTTGATACATATGTGATCGAAATTCTGGTTCAATTCTCTGTTGGCATGTGTCTGCTCAATAGAGACACCCAGAAAAGCACATTGCGCATGTCCATTAATTTATGGAGGAAAGTCAATATGCAGAAGAGCATAAAAACTTGGATCCAATCACAAAACATATGCTCTGATGAATTAATAGCAAATGTATATATCTATAAAAAGATCTGCATATATTTATATGGAAATGAAAACAACTAGTCCCTGTCTGTATTGTTGTAATATTGATTCCAAATACAAAGAAACATGGTGAAAATGGGTTATAAAATCATCTGCGGATGCAAAACAGCCCTTGCTCCCATTGACAGAAGCAGCAACAACACTTAGAATTGCTGTAACCGCAGTATGTTTGACAATCAGCAGTTTTATGCTGTGCTATCCACATGCAATGGGAACAGGGTAATGACTCATTTTATGGATGTGTACAAACTCACTTATGCATGAATATGTGACAAATAAAAAACAATTTCACTTGTGTGTTTACATGCTTTGGTCTATCCTTCTGACATAAATATCTGCCTTGCCAGCATGCTTTGCAAGACTCTTTTACACTCTTCGATCACTCACATCAATACTTGCTCGTTTTTCACATTCCTCACGCAAATTACTTGGAGAAGTCATGTGGTTGAGCAATTGTAAGGTTTTTCTTTTTAATCCTACAGTATTAAGTGCACAAAGGATAAAATAGTTTCACATTTATGCAGATATGTAAACATATTACTGGGGTACTATATGGCAGAAGGATAATATAAATAGTGAAGGACGAAAGATATATATATGGCTGATTGCCCACCATTTGTAAATAAATTGTCTTACAGTGGATGGATAAAGCTGGAATCTTTTGGAGATGGTCTTGTAATTTCTTCCCAGACTGATGGGCTGTCACCACCTCCTGATGTCTTCAGATGTTTCCTTTCCTCTCTGCATTGATGAGCTGTTCTTTATTACTTGACACAACAGCGGATTGGTTGGTTTTCTTTCTCTTTTATCCAGAGCTGCTCGCAACTTTTTCCAAGGATGTCTTATTTTATATTTCTGCTTAATTTGAGCACTCACATGTGCTTAACGTGAGTTTTTAAACTAATTAACAACCAGTGTAATGTTGGTTAATTTACTTAACATTATTCAATGTTTCATGTAGTCTGATTGCAACTCACATGTTTCCCACATCACAAGTAAATGGAATTGATGAACATAAACCTGTAATTTCATATACAAACACCAGAAAAGAACGAAAAAAAGAACCATGCTAAAACAAAAGAAAGATCTAAACCTGGGGCCAAGAAGCAGATTAACCCAGTCTTTATTAATAACTAAGATTCGAGAGACTAAGGCACTAGCGGCTGCTAAAAAGCAGAATGTCACATGCACGTCCACGTGCACCGGGCCCTAAGGTCAGTTCAGCCCGAACAGGATGCGAACCCCAATCTACGGTGGCCACCTTGCCACACACGTGTGTGCGCCACCTCACCGGCTGAACACCAGAAACAAAAGAGAAGAACAACCAATAATTAAATAGGCATTGCCAAACCAAAACTAATCATAAACAATGCTCAACTGGGACTCCCAGCTGCCTTTTCCAGTATGAGCACGCACGGGTTTCGAATCCCGGTCTACAGCGTGAACCGCACTTTCACGTCACGGCACGCCACTCCAACAACTGGAATATGCAGCAAAAAACAAGCCTGAAAACCTAAACAAGAGAAAGCACTGCAATAAGGCCGACCGCTTCTAGAGGCAGTGCTGCGCCTGCTTCTCACTTCCACAAGCCCCAATCACGAAACTAACTGAAAACAAAACAAAACCGACACGAGGGTCGAAACCAGCTGGCTGCGGACTTTCCCTGGGTTCACAGCTACGTTACCTTCCAGTACCGGTCCCCTTCAGCCTAGACGCCCCCGGGGATACCACTGGCCCTGGACGCCCGGCACCGGTCCAAATTAAGATAACCTAGGAGAGGGAGAGAAGCTTGGCCAGAGAAAAAAAGGTCAGTTTATGCAGGCTGCACTAAATACTAAAACGCGCGACTTACGCCGTAATCGAGAAGTAACGCTGCTGCGTCGGGAAGCTGCCTTTTAAATATTTACCGGGCAGCTGAAACCAATGAGCGCCAATTGCATGTGGTTGTACATCTACCAGATGCGCGGCGCGTTCCTTAACGCCCGCCATCTTGAGCTCCGGCACCCGGTTCAGCAGCGTTAGCTGACCATCTAACATTACCCCCTCCTCTAGGGACAGCTCCCGAGGTCCCTAGGCCAGCGACCCGGTTCCTGCGGAACTCCCGAATCAGTTTGCAGTCAAGGATTTGGCGTGACGGGACCCATGAACGTTCTTCGGGGCCGTAACCCTCCCAGTCCACCAAGTATTGGGTGCTTTCTTGCATCCGTCTTTCCTCCAGGTGGCGATGCACTGTGTAGGCTGGAGCACCCTGAATGTTGCGTGGGGGGGGGTGGCGAGGGGGGAACTAGGCCTCCCGCACACAAAAGGTTGGAGCCAGGAGACATGGAAGGTTGGGTGTACCCGCATCCTGGGGGAAGAGCCAACCTATATGTCACATTGAATAGGCAAATCCTTCGTGGACAAGAGGACCCGCTTACCAAGGCAGAAGGTTATCGCCGGTTGTCGTCTGCGATCGGCTGTGCTCTTCATAGAGTGCTTGGAAGTCAGGAGTGCCTCCCTTGCCTTTTGCCAGGTGACTCGGCATCTGCAGACCTGCTCTCGCACCAAGGGTACTGCCACTTCGGGTTTCTGATCAGGAAAGGTACCCATACTGCGCTTCGAATGGTGACATACCTAACGCAGAGTTGTGCAGGGTGTTGTGGGCAAACTCCTGAGATCCTGAATCAATCGTTCTGCTTGCCCAATATCCTCCAGATTAAATCCGGGAGTGAGGCTTAACGTGGTCCACATCAGGCAGCAGAAGGCTCACCAGTATTGACTAATGAACTGAGGACCTCGGTTGGACACTACATCAAAATGCCATGCACTCTTACCACATGTTCCAATATTACCCGGGAAGTGTCCGCGTCCGAGGGTAGTTTGGGCAAAGGAACGAATTTGCATGGTTTGTTGAACTGGTCTATAATAACTAGTACCACCGTGTTGCCCCTGGATCTTGGCAACCCAGACACAAAATCAGGTAAAAGATGGAGGAGACCCTGAGGGTTCTATTGGGTGTGCAGTCCTCACATGCTTTTACCAATCTGCCAACTAGTTCTTCCATCCTCGGCCACCAAAATCATCTGCGTAAAAACTGTCCTAGTGACCCTTGGGTGAGCCACAAACTGGGAAGAGTGGGCCCACTGAAATACCTGGTGGCGGACTGCAGCAGGAACATACGACCCTAAGAATGTCTCAAGTTACTGGCGCGATTTGGGGGTATAATCGGCTAAGGCTCTTGAATTGGTCGTTTCATCTCACCCACTCTAGACAAGGTGTCTGGTTTCCCATTCTTTGAGCCACGTCTATAAGAGAGGGTAAACTGGAAGCGGCTGAAAAACAACGACCTTTTGAACAAACAATTTGCCTGTCGCAAATTCAACCGTCTGGCCTGTTGTATGGAAGCCAAGTTCTTGTGGTCGGTCCACACCAAGAACGGATGTTTCGCCCTTTTCAGCCAATGTCGCCATTCCTCTAACGCTAATTTGATGGCAAGGAGCTCCTTGTCGCCCACTGCGTTCAGGGGGTGGAGCTTCTTCTCGGGGCCTGTCCTTTGCGACAGGACTGCCCTTACCCCTATGTCCGAGGCATCCACTTCCACAATGAAGGGCTCCTCAGGGCCAGGGAGCCGCAAGATTGGAGCGGCGGTAAGTGGGGCTCTGAGCCGATCAAACGCTTGTTGCGCCTGACCCGTCCAATGGAATGGTCCCTTGCCAGTGAGGGCCATTAGAGGAGCTGGAATAGACCTGAAACCCCGAATAAAATGCCGGAAAAAGTTGGCAAAGCCTAAGAACCTCTGCACCTGGCGCACAGAGTTAGAAGTCGGCCAATTATCCAAAGATTTGATTTTAGCCGGGTCCATCCGCAGGACGCCCTGCTCCACAATAAACTCCAAGAATTAAATGGAGGGGACGTGGAACACAGATTTCTTCAACTTTACACAGAGATTGTTCGCTAGCAGTAACTGGAGAACCCGTCGGACGTGCCTGACATGTTCTTGGAGACATGTTTGGAGACATTCCTGAAAATCAGGATATCGTCTAAGTAGACATAGACATAACGGTCGAGGGCCTCTCTAAGTGCCTCGTTAATAAACCGTTGGAAGACCGCCGGCGCGTTCATTAACCCAAATAGCAATAGTAAAAATGGATGCTTGCTGAAGGGCTTCAAAAGCCATGGCCATCAGCGCCAGCGGATACCGATCCCGGACAGTTATGGCATTGAGACCTCAGTAGTCAATGCAGGGGCATATAAATCCCTGCTGTAAAGCCTCACAGACGTATTTCTCCATGGCTTGCTTCTCTGCGCCCACGAGTGAGAGGAGCCGCCCCCTTGGGGGAGAAGCGCCGGGCAACAAATTAATAGCGCAGTTGAATGACCTATGTGGTGGCAATGTGCTGCTACGGAACTAATTAACACCTCACCTAAGTCCTGGTAACAGTCTGGAACCTGGGAAAAGTCAGTGCTAGGACTGACTGGTTCCGTGGGGGTGTCCGATGTGGCTGCCAACAGGCAGGCATCCTTACAACGGTTGTCCCAGGCGTACATCGATCCTGTGCTCCAGTCGATCTGGGGGTTGTGTTGTCTCAACCAGGTGTACCCCAGCACTACCTGTAATTGGGGTAGCTGGGTAATCTTGAAGGTGGTGCGGTCCGTGTGAGACCCAATCCTCAGTGAGACTGAGTCCGTAGCAGATGTAAAAGGACCACCCGCTACCGGGCGGCCATCAACCTCAAACACCTGGAGAGGACTGGGCAGGGTTTTAGTGGGAATCCCTAGTCGCCGAACTAACGCTGCGTCGATGAAACTGTCAACCACCCCAGAGTCCACACAGACCTGGAGCGTTAGGGTGCGGCCAGCCCAATTGATAGTGGCCGGAAGGTAAAGACCTCTGTTGGGGAATGATGACTGTTTCGCACCCTGTTTCCCCAGACGGGGGCGAGCTACCAGTTTGGTAGACCCCGAGACGGTGGGCCTCTCGAGGCTCGAGGTCGGGAGCAGATGGAGGACCTGAGTCCACCTCAGGAGCACCCCGAGCACGCCCCCCGGAGGCATTAGTGGAGCATTCCCTGGCGCGCTCTCGGAGGCGGTTGTCAACTCGAATGACCATGTCAAACAACGCCATCAAGCTGGCGGGCAGCTCGTGTGCAGCTAGCTCATCCTTTAGACGCTCCCCAAGACCCTTCCTATACAGGGCCATGAGAACATCTTCACCCCAACCGCTCTTCGCCGCCAGGGTCCGAAACTCGATGGTGTATTCAGCTACCGGCCTAGAGCCCTGTACTAGTTGCAAAAGACGTGGCCCAGCTTCACTGCCCCCCCTAGGATGATAAAAGGTCTCCCTAATAGCCTGGGCAAACCGTTCGTGAGTCGAGCACGCCGTCGCCTCCTGTTCCCAAAGCGGTATGGCCCACTCCAAGGCCCGACCTGCTAAAAAAGAAATCATGAATGCCATTTTGGCACGTGCGGTCGGGAACTTTGAGGGTTGCTGCTCGAAAATCAACCCCACCTGTAGTAAAAACCCGCGACAGCGATTGGGGCTCACCATGAAAGCGCGAGACCTCCACCGAGGCTGTGGCCAGTGCTGGCAAAACTCGGAGCTCGGACACCAGGTCCAAATTCGAATATATAAGGAGAGGGCGGGAAGCTTGGCCAGAACACGCGACTTACGCCATAATCTAGAAGTAACGCTGCTGCGTTGGGCGCCGGGAAGCTGCCCTTTAAATATTTACCGGGCAGCTAAAACCAATGAGCGCCGATTGCGTGCGGTTGCACATCTACTCGATGCGTGGCGCGTTCCGTAACGCACGTTAGCTGAGCGTCTAACAGCATCATTATTACCTGTTCACACTTTTGATACACACTAAATAACCAATTAAAATTAGGACAATAAAGCTAAAGTCAGCTGATGTAAAGTTAAGTGTATTTAATGGTGATTTTTATTTTTTTTAAATTTGTAAAATAAAAATAGTGAAATGTTTTCACAAAACAGTGACAGAACATCAGCATATCATCATAATGTCAACATAATATAGATTAGTGAGACCAGCACTTTATTATTAGCAATTCAGCAAAGTATTATTTTTTAATGGTTACTACTAAACAATCTAGATGTTTTATCTGGAATACAAGACTATACAAAGACAGATTCCAATGATAAATTCTTTAAAAATCAGACAATGTGATTTTCCAGAATTTTTGAATATATATTGTATTATTTGTATATATATTGTATTATTATACATCTGCTATTTGGTGTACACAGGAATAAAAGTGTTAATTTATATATGTGAGCATATATATATGTATACACAATCCACATTAAGATGACTTGCCAAGTGGGACATCGGGTTGAACATAAGACCACACTGCAACATCGGGGTTCATATTTTTGGGATGAAGACCTTCAGTGGCTCATTCTCATGCACTTTATCAAGAAAGCCAAGGTTGAAATATGGGTACAGCGACTCTGTAAAGGTGTCGTGGAAGGTGTAGATGTGTGTCATGCTCTCAGCATTATAGAACGACACTAGACCTCGTTTATAGTCCAAGTAAATGCCGATACGCTCTAGGCGCTCGTTCAGGTTCAAAACAGTTGGAGGCCACGTCCCTGCCATGTACTGCACGCCGTATGAGAGTGACACTGTCCAGAAGCCGTTAGTGGGCAGAGCTTTGATCACGCCTTTCCTGCTGACAGACTCCCGGGCCACACCCACTGTCCATACCGTGCTGCTGGACACTTCGATCTCCCAGTAGTGGCAGCCGTGTGTAAAGCCCTGACTCCCTAGAAGTGACAGGGCGGCGTCAAAGCGCTGAGGGTTGTCCCGTGCTGAGCTGTTAAAGGTCTGGTAGCGAACACATGTGAGAGAGGGCGTAACACTTAGCCAGGGGTTTGCAGTGTTACAGTTGAACGTGATGGCTGATGGCACTGCAGAGAAAAATGGGACTAGTTGAGTTATATAACATTTGAGTATCATTTAAGCAGTTGCGTTGTACAAATGAATGAAACTCTGGAACCCTCCAAATATGAGTTCATATGAGATGCACAGAGCCTGAATAAACCCATGTAATACTGCAAGTAGCTTCACCCTTCTGTGCAAACCCACCACACATTCCCTATTAGGCCAGAATTATGTGAAGCTACAAGTGGTGAGTTCATGAGCATCTTAATGGTAAGTTGATGGGCATCACCCCAATCTAGTTGTTATTCTGGCCTCTAAGTTGACTGTCTTGCAATCCAATTGTTTTATGTCAGGAATCTTTACACTAAACTCATCGAAACATGACTCGGTTGTTTAGAAGTGGAGTCCACATACGTTTGGTAGTACAGAGCTAAAGTGTGATGTACAGTATTTGGAGGTTCACCTGGGTAAAGACTTCCTTTAAGAGATTTCCAGACTCTATATTGGAGTGGACCGGCAAATCGACCTTCACACAGCTGAGGAGGGGTTAGAGTTGGCTCTTCAAACTTCATTGGCTGCCTGAATTACATCAGAATATCAGAACATCAGAATGAATTTAGAGCTAAATTAAGAGAGGTAAACTGGGTAGATATAGAGACATATTGGGTAAAACAGTCCAGATGACATACTCCATTTATAAATGATTCATTTCTTTAAACTCACTTGTGCCTTCTTTTTCGAATGTGTGCAACCTCTGTATTCACATGTAAAACATTCCTTGTTTCACCAAATGTTTGATACATGTCTGGTCTGTAGAGATGCTAATACTCATTGCTTCGCAGCAAAGCCACACTGAGTGTGACTTTATGAGCACTGCTCAGTGGGGGTGTTTCCTATATCCGCTCTCTTTGTATGTACGTATCCTGAATGTAAATGTACCACCACAGCTGCTGTTGTGATGTATTCTGTTTCGTATAAAATGCCTAAATGAACTCAGAGTTGAAGGATTGATCAAACGCGACATATCCCTTCCTTCGGCTCTCTGTCTATGTAAAGTACTGCATGTAACGATTGCATGGCTTACGTGACATACTTTGGCTCATTGATACTCGTTTTAGGTTCAGCCAAAAGATAATAACAAGACTCTAGTAAAAGGCTTTCGTTTGCATCATTATAGTGACACTTACCAGCGAGCTGCATTAATTTTTTTGTCGCTATTCTTTTTAAAATCACACTTTCATTAGTGTAAATAAGAAAATGACTATCTATGTAATATATTGTAGCGATTGCTTAATGTTATGGGTTATGTGTTTGTTTAATGTTATGCGGTGCTCTGTTCACATGTTCTAGTTATTCCGCTTCGCGTGGGGAGGGAGGAGCCTAGTGCAGGTGTGTAGGGAGCGA
>JAOTRQ010093806.1:0-10621 GCA_028565875.1 Hoplisoma paleatum
TGTTGATGACGTCGCTGATGTAGTGACGTTCACTAACCGAAATTTTGATTGTTATCCGGAGCAAATTTTTTGTGAAATGGTTGGTCGTTATCCGAATTGGACGCTATCAGGGGCGTTCGTTACCCAAGGTTCCACTGTATGTGTGTGTATATATATATATATATATATATATATATATATTTCCCCAGTTAATTATATTTAATGCACGTTAGCGACATCTAGTGGCCAAAACCAAGAAATAACTGCATTACTGAGGATCAGAACTCGAAAATTGATGTTTAAATAACTGAATGAGATTCAAAACACAATTCTGAACAAGCCGGTCAGCAGTTTGGTGCAGGCTGGTCTGTTTGAGTGTGTGTGTGTGTGTGTGTGTGTGTGTGTGTGTGTGTACAAAAGAACAGAAACAAGAGCACTCACCTCGTTGCTGTTCCATCTGTTGGAGACGGTGGGCCGGAGACTTTTGGCACACACGACCTGCACCATGTCCTCATATGAAGGGTCTGAGGGAACCATGTCGTAATACGGCAACTGGTAATCCTCTACGATCCCTAATAAGATAAACAGAAGAGAGTAAACAAATGCTGTAGGGTTAAAGGCTGAGGGTTAAAGTGTTTAAAGAGAAGAAATCATGTTATTTTAAAGCTTTGATGATGCAGTGTCTCATTGCTGTGAAACACGACTTCAGGACAGTCGGAGTGTGTACAGCTTTGGTGCTGGTAACTGGAAACCACATTAACACACACCAGGGGGCAGTAGTGAGCACGGTGAGAGATCTGGAACGCCAAAGCTTATCACTGCACACAAGGGAGCTACTGAAGCTTAAACAGCAGACCGTACGCAAAGAAAAGTTCATAAAGAGCCATTATTACACTGTTATAGCAGTCCGGGAATAACTGCGCTGTAAATGAATCTCTGGAAGAACTGGAGTGTAAAACCGAACTGACGCAGGACGCCTGCACTGATTTATTTATACCCACATATTTCTTGGAAGGGGAGGGGGGGGGTGCAGTAATCGGTACCTCCTGTGACGCAGCGTCTGGCCATTTCCCACAGGACCAAGCCGTAGCTGTAGATGTCGGCCATGATGTAGGCTTGGAAGTGGTTCTTATTCAGACTCTCATCTAGGACCTCTGGAGCCATGTAGCGACGGGTTCCAGTCCGAGTGCTCAGTGGAACGTCCACTTCATTCCCATCACTGAGGGAAAGACAGAGAGGATCGTCAAGGTCTCGTGTGACAGAGGACAGCAGGATTATTTTATAAAGACGACGAGAGAATTATTTACAGAGCTGCAGCTTTAAAGGTAAAAAAAAGTTTAAAGTGTCTGCTTTTATTTGCCATCTTACTGGTCCACTGTGCTTCCTGTGTTCTTAATTGGGGGGGGGGTGTATGTGACCCAAAGCAAACTTCGAAAACATTTTTAGAACGATACACAAGTACAAAACAACAGGAAAAGATTTAAAGTCGAACTCTGATAAAGCCAAAAGCGACATGCACGTAGATCATTGTTAAAGATGTTACTTTAAAAGTAACTGAGAAAGTAACTGAATAATAAAAGTAACTAACTAGAAGGGGATGTCATTATTGTGATCGTTTTTGCATTATGAAGTAGTAATAAACAATAATAACCATCTCTCCACCCAAACGCTTGGCGGATATGAGACACATTCATAAAATACCGAGAATAAAAAGTGAAAACCGTGACGTCTTCATCAACTACAGTTCCGCTAACAAACCTCTAGGTGGTGTCTCGACATGCTGCAGAGAAACGAGCAAGATGGACAGATTACATTTATTTTCTACTTTAAGCACAATCACGATTCGGTAGATGAGCGACTGATTCGGAGGAGTCGACTCCTCCGAATCAGAGTTTGTGCAAACCAAGAGTGGTGGAAAGAAACCTCGAGTGGAACCGGACAAGAACTTTTTTTTTACCATCCTGGTTCCGGAAAACTCTTTCATATTTCTCAGACATTAAACATTTATTAAAATATGCACAATAATAAGAACCTGTTGAATTTGACGGCCAGTCCCAGGTCAGCGATGCAGCAGGTACCGTTTTTCTTGATCAGGATGTTTTTACTCTTCAGGTCTCTGTGAGCGATGGCTGGTTTACCCTGCGTGCCGTAGATCTCGGTGTGAAGGTGGCACACGCCGCACGCTGCTGAATACGCCAGCTTCAGCAAAGCGTGGGTGTCCAGCGTGGTGAACCTGAGGTAATCGTACAGAGAACCGTTCTCGTGGTAATCTGTGATGAGGTACAGCTGGGTCGACGGACCCGTACCGTTTATATCAGCCGCTATGAAACCTGGTGAAACCAGATATCACATTATAAATATATTTAAACGTGTGTGTGATGGACATTAAATCACATTACCGAGCAAACGATTTGTTATATAGAAGTAGGAAACGTTCGCACACGTACCCAGTATGTTCTCGTGCCTCATGAGGACAGTCTGGTAGATCTCGGTCTCTCTAAACCAGCTGGTTTCTTCCCGTGTGAAAAACACCTTGACTGCCACCTTCTCGCCTCTCCAGCGCCCCAGCCACACCTCACCACAACGGCCTTTCCCGACCAGACGCACGGTCTGGATCTGCTTTGCGATGGTACGCTGCACCTAAAGACAGAAATGTAGGTGAATTAGGTTCCAGCCACCTTTTTAAAATCATTCCAAATCATCCATGTTGTGATGTCACAATGACAAAGATTTAAATTTCCTTTAATGTTAAAGCTTATTAAATGGTGCATGATGGAAGACGAACATAATGGTCACATCACTGTGCTTCAGTTTGCAATCTTATAAAGGCACAGTGAAAGTGTGTGTGCAGCAAAGTACCAGCAGGGGGAGCCCTGATCCACTGCCTGAGCTCTGTGACTGGTCGATGAGCGCTTTAATAGACTCTCCGTCTGGAATGAAGACTTCGTCCGGCTCCAGGTTCCGGTGGTAGTGCTGCCTCTCGGTTTGCCATTTATACCTGAACAGGTAAAGATAGAGCGCCCCCTCTCCTTTATTATTACACCGAGCTAATAATTGTGACTAATAATTACCATGGAAACTTTGTAGTTTCACAAATGTTTAGATGGTGGTGAGATGGTGGACCTGTAATAGCAGACGACGGTGAGGAGGACGAGCGTACAGCAGCACACGGTCACCGAGATCAGAAAAGCCAACCAGTGAGGAGCCAAAAACACTTCTGGAATAAAGAAAACATTTTTAATTTTAGTTTAGTTTTAGTTTACACACAAATCGAGACGCTTTTAATATTTCTGTGTGGTGATGCGAGTCAAGACGTCGATCAGAATTTATATATTTATGAACCGTGGACCTTCTGGTGACTATCTTATTACCTTTCCTACTAATTTCAAGGTGTCGTAGTCTGGATGCTTCTCATAATCATTTTAGTGTTGTGTATAAGTAAAATAAAAAGCATCCAGCGATATATGTATGTTCACGACACACCGTGCCAGTTCATTTTAGCATGCATTAGCGTTATTTAATATGTACCACAATTGTGAGAAACTACACACACACACACACACACACACACACGTGCTATTCCACGCGACAGTAAGGCGATGCGATCAGGAGCAGGATCTTTACCCGACTCTATGGGAGGCAGCTCGGGCTTCAGGTCCTGATTACAGAAGTCATACTGACAGCACTCGATAGTCCGTCTCGTCTGGGCAAACTGTGAATCCTGGGAAAAGAAACGGTAACACATAGGTGAGCCTTCGAGACCGCGGCCATGTGGCGAGGAATAATATAAACATGAATAAAATCCACCTTGCACTGAAAATGTGAGCCTTCGTATTTCATACAGCCGGAGCTCAAGAACACGTCGCCGCTCTCGTCCTCTTCGATGATGGCAAAACACTGTCCATTTGTCCTGTAAAGAAGAGCGATGATGTGTATTTACATTTCGATTCGCTCGCAGTCAGTTATGTGACGCCATCACTCACATGCAGGTGTTGTTCTTGGCGTCATCAGGACAGTGGCCGTAGCAGTAACAGCTGAGGAAACGCGGCGCATCCTCAGGCTCCACGGTGGAACCGGGTCCTGCTCTTCTGGAGTCTGGGCCGGGTCTGACGCCCGTTCCCTGGAGCACATGGTCCGGGTTTTGACCCGCCGCTGAAACAAAAGAAAACAAACACATAAATGACAGAGCACACCATCAGATCTCATTTCTAATGGCCGTGTAGTCGTTCGCTTGCACTTAAACGAACCAAAACGACATAAATTTTACACTCAACAATGTATTTTGTACGAATAAACACCCCTCGTGTACTTTGTGCAGGTTCTACCGTTATTATCAGCGTATAGGTTCTTGTTCACGGTTTAAAACCTTGGACAGGAACACACGACATCCTTCATAGACAGTCGAATCTAAATCAACAAAACGGTCACATACACTCGTTTATTTTAAGAATACACTACACCAAAATGTGATTTAGAAACTTATGTTGGGTGGATGTGAAGGAAACCAACGAAAAGAAGAACCAAGCGAAAACAAACACATTAAGAACGGCGACTAAGAAGGCGTTTAAAAAGCTCGAAGGCTTTAAACAGAAGACAGGACGCTCTGTCCACATGGAGTCCACGAGTCTGGATAGACTTCACAGCACTTATTAACATTAAATAATGATCATAGTCTGTGCAAACGTAATAAGAGATCATGAGCTCAGCAGAGCTGGTGGAATGAGGTTGTATTAAGACCTGGTTTCAGGTTGGTGCTTCCGTGTGTTTGCTGTCATACTGGCTTTCTGAATTAAACAATGAGGTTGTGGACTAAAAATAATAAAAAGTCTTTATATTGATGCGTCTGTAAGGAAGTTGATATGAGCTGGAGATACGAGCATGGGATGTGATGTCAGTATTCTCCGTTTCCAGGTGTGTGTGTGTGTGTCTGCAAAAGGCACTTCCTCTGAATAATGACTCCACTTCATTCCGTCTAGTCCAGACACGTCTGTAAGACGGTCGACGGCTCTCTAAGCAGCGCTGTTGACATCACAACATTCTGACCACTAGAACCGTGCGTTGCTGTTACTGTCTAAAAAACACAAGCTAGCATGTTAAAATAAAACTCCGGTCTGAAATGCACTTGGATGGTATTAAAACACGATAACGAGGAAGGTCTTTTGTGAAATAGCTCACCTCTGATACACCACCCCCCCCCCCCCCCCCCCACACACACACACACACAAACTTTCAGTAATGTAGAACTTTTAGCCGACGCTCCCTGTAGGCTTAGAACGGTATTACTAGTAACACACCACACCTCCCGTGGTAAATAAAATCACTATTTTAC
Organism: Hoplisoma paleatum; assembly: GCA_028565875.1. Lineage (NCBI taxonomy): Eukaryota > Metazoa > Chordata > Actinopteri > Siluriformes > Callichthyidae > Hoplisoma > Hoplisoma paleatum. The sequence continues at coordinate 5,309 of JAOTRQ010093806.1, forward strand.
ACCCTTAACAAGGAACAAAGTGGCTCCGCACGTCGTCGGTAGAATTCTGAGGCTCTTGAGATTTAAAATGAGCCACTAAGAACTAGATTGTTTATTCCCCGAGCCGACTTGTCAATCCACTTATCACGACCTGAATGTAAGATAACAGCGACCACACGAGCACCAACATCCCGTCCATCTTTTTCAATAACAACGAAACAAATCTGTGCACTTTTAAGTTTTTAAGCTACTTTAATCCTTAACGGTGTCAAATAGTGATTTTATTTACCACGGGCGGTGTGGTGTGTCACTAGTGTTACCGTCGTAAGCCTGTAGGGAGCGTCGGCTTAAAGAGTGCTACTTTATTCCACAGAAGATCGTCCTCGTTATCGTTAGCGGCTGTGTCGTGGAGGCTTCACAGCAAATCTCGTAAACCGTAGTGGGACCAAATTGCTGTCGTTGTTTTACGCTGCTGCATTTAAACACGTGGAGCTTAATTACAAAGTTGAGAAGCCACATTCTGACTTCCAGGAACGAGATCCACCTGAAATGATCCAATATAAATAAAACAACACCTGATCTAATCAAACCGCAGATGTGTTCAATAAATAAGATCCGCGCCGACCATAACGCAGCCAGACCCGGTCATCAAAGCCAGTTGTGAATGGGTGCCAGTACCGGTCCTCGGCGGGAGCAGGGGGGGTATAATGAATGTAAATTAGATTTAACTTGTAAATGAACTAATGAGTAACTCGGTTACACGAGAGGTGAAACCGCGATGATGCCGGACTGAGACGAAGCCACATTTAAGCAGGTCCAGTTAGAAATGAAGAGTTAAATAGGAACCAGACACGCCACACGCTGGACGTTTGCAAACTCGCTCGACTCTCGGCGAGTGACAACCTGAACGGATCCAGACTGGACGTCGTCCATTACATCCATGGAGGTTTTACAAAAAGACGTTCGGCGTTCTTTTTCCTCTGGCATGGTCGTGCCAGCGCGCTCATTTCCATTCGTTACCCAGACACACAACACTCGACTGGAATGAAGTTCAGCAAACGTCCACACTTCAATAACTGCACTTTGGAAGCTCACTTGGATCAAAAGCAGAAAAATAAGACATTTCGTTAATGCCAGGGTTTTTAGTTTCGGGTCTCGTGATTGGTCGAGAGCCGTGGACGACTCGTGCCAACGGCCCGACGGTGTTCGAGGGAAGGTCTGAGCTCACAGACTCTTATATGGACATGTGGGTTCGATTCTGCTGTAGTCACAGTGGAGTCTGAGGTCTGGCAAAACACCCTCCCCCCCATTACTATTCCCCTCTATTTACTACCACACACACACACACACACACACGCACGCACGCACGCACGCACACACGCGTTATATGCTCTGAAAAAAACTTCACACAAAAACTCTCATATCTCAGCCTAAGAGAGCGAGAAATAAAATTTGTAATAAATCTGTTTATGAGGATTGCCAGGTTCTACACGCACACACACACACAAATGCACGCACACACACACACACGCACACACGGCAAGTTTATCTGTACAGCACTCTTTTCATACACCTTTAAGCATTCATTCATTCATCCTTTAAGCATTTACGAGCACCAGAACCTCAGAAAAAGTCGTTTTAAACACAGTAACTAATCTTTAAAGATTAAAAACAAACAAAATAACACATCTTGTAAAAAAAAGTCAACCCAGAAATGTAAAGTAATACGGTGCAATGTTATCAACGAGGTCCAAGAAATTGGTAATTGTTCAAAATGTCGTTCCTGATTCACACAAAGCTCCCGAAACTCTTCTTCTTCACTCCACACTATTTAAAGCATCTGATTAAAGTGAGCGAGCGAGAGCGCTGAAAGTGAAGCTCTCTTGAGAACAATAGTGTGGAAATTGGACAGTGTCATACAGGAAATGGTCAGTGTGCAGAAAGGAAGAAACGGCAGCGACAATCAGTTCAACAGCTTCCTGTAGTGGAGTTAATGGTTGGGTGGATGGAGGAGGAGGAGGAGGAGGAGGGGGGGGGAGAGAGACAAGGACCGGCGAGGACTTTATGAGGCACTGAACTTTACTTCGGTGCTTTAGAACAACATCTGAGAGGTTTCGAAGTGCTTTTCGGGTAACTTGGGCCACCAAAACACACAATCGTTTGTCCTTACCTTCAGTAGTAGGAAGCAGAATGGCGAGCAGAACGATGGATAAAATATGAACGCGGGTCATTATTAAAGATGCTGTGAAGTTTCTCCCTTGTGACGCTCAATACAACCGCCGACCGTGATGGACCGGTGAGGATAAAAGGAAACTCAGAGCTTCGTCTTTACACCAGCATCTATTCCATGATCCTAAAAACAATAAGAAGGGATCCGATTAGTCTTAGTCCATGTGAACCAAAAAACAGGTACATATCTTTTTTTTTTTTCAATTCACAAAAGAAAAGAGACACGAGCTGCTCCCAAATGAATACAAACCCTCGATAAAATGAGAGCCGTCGTGCTGCTAATGAAACGAAGAAATATAGAATAGAAATATTTTATGAATTATTATAAATATAACGGTATTCCAGTTCTCCTACAGATAAAACCAAATCACCCGAGTGCATGTTCATCGTCGTTCCATTTTGATTTCGCAATCCTCAGCCTGACCCGACAACCTCGCCGTCAGACTGGCGCTATTCTTGAATGCCATAAAAGCGTCCGATTTATGAGTGCAAGGGTGTCCTCGCAATTACCCGCCCGGGTTATGTCAGGCGTTAATAACACCCTAGTCTGAACTTGGTGAGCGCAAATTAGTCCCGAAGCTAGCCGGGGGCCTGTCGCTTTGGGTTGTGGCGACCCTGACCTTGGCCCTGTGGTTTACACATCCATGACTGGATCGCGAGGGAACCCTGTGTCCGCATGAGTTTACCCTGGGAACCAATTACAGTCCAAAAACATGCGGGTAGGGTGAATTGAAGAGACCAAACTGTCCACACTTAGTATAAATGATTACAAAAAGCCAAAATGGTCTGACAGAATCCTCTCCTCCAGATTAGCCCTAATACCCCCCCCATCACCACACACACACACCCCCGAACCCCCACCCACCCCGTTCCCTGCTTGCAGGCGGCGCTCATCGTCCTTCACTTCACACCGTCGTCCAGCCCCACATGCCTTTAAAGGCTTTGCTGCAGACTCTCTGTCTCCGCTGCCACCGTCTGTTTTGCTGCTTTGCGCTTTATTCCAGGATTGGATTAACACGAGAACACTAAGACACACACACACACACACACATGCTGCTTCTGCACCAGCATCGCTTCATCATCACTGCCGCTCAAGCTCTGGTTTTATAATCCCATATCATAAAGAAATACGAACTAAAAACGTCTTTCCACCTTTATCAAAAGTCTGGCTGCAGATCTCTGAGAGCGTCAGATTTACAACACGCTTTAATTTTTACACACGTAGCAACTCATCGTCCTCATTTAACTCCAGCCGTGAACCGAAACTCACATTCACACACACACACACACACAGTGGTGAACGCACACTGACGATACGACGCGCAGCCCTAGCCATGACATCCCGGCGACGGACGACGACCGAATTCTAGTCGATCTATTCTTTATTCAGATTGAAACAGATCTTGGTTTGATCTAGAATGTTGTTTGTTATCTGTCAGTTTGACTGGTTAAAAGTCAGGAAACAAATTCCGATCAAAACCCATCGAGAGATTCTTTACAGTAGTCAAACTGCACATTGATGGCTGCTCGTTGTACTAAACAAAATATAGAAATAAATAGAACGAGAAGTTAGCAAACACACAAAGCCAGGAACTACAGGTTAACGTACCCCGGTGGAATATTCGTGTTTCACTGCCATGCTGGAGCAGCTCGTTGTGAACACACACACACACACACAGAAGGGTTGCAGTTGTCGTCCAGTCCAAGTGGAATTAAGAATCCTAAAAAGAAAGTATATAAAGAATTATATTTATCACATAATAAACCAGTGATCCCTCAACCAACGGGCCACGGGACCAGTACCACGCGATTTATTATTTAAGATACTTATTGGCAGGCCGAACAGAAAGAATGAATTATTCAGCGTTCTTGTCTTATAGTGACGACAACGGGACACCAGCGTCCCGTTTGAACGTAAACAACATTGTTGGATGCAAGAATTTTTGCATGGAACGTAAATAAGTTCATGAATGAATTAAATCCTCCTGGAACTGGTCATGGAGCCAAAAAAGTTGTGGGCCACTGATATAAACCAGATCACCACAACGATACTCTCCGTCTACCCATAAATCCAGAGCCAGTCATCGCTTAGTGGTTAGAATACAGGACTAGTAATCAGAACAAAGCCAGTTCACACCTGACGACTACCAGGTTGCTACTGTTGGGCCCTTGAGCGAGGCCCTTAACCTACATTTGCTCAGACCGTATGCTGGAATTGTAATGTAAGTCACTTTGGATAAACGCTAAAGGCGGAAAATGTAAATATGGATGTAAACAAATGCCAAAAGATCTCGCAGCTGTCGACTGGGAAGACTGGAACCTTCCCTGAACACATGTTTAAAACTGATCAAAGTCAAAATCTCTTCCCAACAAACAGCTAAAAAGTTCAGGAACAGATCAAACGTATCTTACTGGAAGTGCGTTTCTTCAAGTGCTCGAGCGCAGTTGTTGTGACTTGCCAGGGCCGAACATTCCTTCCATTTTAGAGTCTTCGGTTTAAAGCGTGAACTCGTCTGTGAGCGTGAACGATTCAACAAGCAACACAAAACAGACCTGATAGAACAGGAGCTGCTAGATAAACAAAAAAAACGACACACGCCAAACCGCTTCCACTACAGGGTTCGACTGATAACATTTGACCTGTATGCACGTCGGAACATCTCACCGGGAACGGGGACGGTATGGGTTTCAGGCCTGATGCCCAAGTTAGAAAGCAGTCAAGCTGATAACTGCTGGAGGATCGTAACTCGACTGAAGAAACTGGACCGTTGATCTAAAAATTCAATCCCACCAGCAGCAGCATTGCACATCAAATCGTCTGTGAAATCTCGTACAAAGAGTGATTACTGTGCCTACAACTGTAACGACTCACAAAACAATCGTGAATAATCGATTCACTTCATCTAAGATGAATCAATATTCAATTTAAACAAATAGACACCAATGAAACAAATAATTATAACGTCTTTTCAAATGAATTTAATAGGTCTGTCCACAACCAAGGATTTTGTTGGTCGACTAGAGGTCGTCATTTACTTCAACTAATCGACTAATAATCGACTAAAAATATCATTTAGACCGGGATACATATTAGTGAAGTTTTAC
>JAOTRQ010093835.1:0-20692 GCA_028565875.1 Hoplisoma paleatum
GTGTGTGTGTGTGCGTGCGTGCGTGCATGCGTGCGTGCGTGTGTGTGTGTGTGTGTACCTGCAGGGTTCACTAGGACACAGTGTGTAAGTTTTCCCGCTACATGAAGTCTCACTGATGTGACGCTCGGGTCCACAGTGAAGGTTCGAGAGGATTCGGCTGCACCTTCTTCAGCATGGAACAGAATCACCTGAACATGTCAATAAGAACAAATAATAAATAAAAATCATGCAATAATGTGTTCAGCAAATAAAATATATAAATATTCTGATAAAATAATGGACATTATTAAATTATTACCAAAATATAAATACTAATAAATTATGTCATAAATAATAATTAATAATATTAAAACTGATTAAAATGAATGAGCAATAAAATGTATATAATCATCACTGGGTAATACAAATGAAAACAATATAATTAATAATTACAACTTATAAAACAGACATCAAGTGTTCAGTGTGTGATTTTCAGTGTGAAGCTTTACAGCAGAATAAAGGGAGTCGGAACCGTTCTGTGGTGCGTCTGATTTGGGGTGTTATTCCTGTACCTTGCTGGATGTGGCGCTGTCCTCCACGATGGCCGAAGCTTTGTGGATGTCTCTGTTTGAAGTGAAGATGATCATTCCTCCAGATAACGAGGACAGAGACGAGTACAGCGAGAATCTATCAGGAGGAAACGTCCTCCGGCTCCTCCTGCTCCTCCTCCTCCTGCTGCTCGATCTCCTGACCTCCTGGCTCGGATCTTCGGTTAACAGAAACGTCACCTTATAAAGACGGAGACGGTGTGATTGTTTATGGTCGTTTCCGGGGCGGTTTGGGTAGTTTCCGGGTGCTGTTGTGGTACCGGGAGGGTCCGGTTTACCTTGCTGTGTTTCTCCTTGATCAGAGCTCTGACGGTGTCATACAGATGTGCGTCTTTAGGAGAAGCGTCGGTGAAAACGAAGATCTCAGACAGCGGTGGACTGTGTATCAGAGCCAACTGTGATGTAGAGGCGAACGATACAAACAAACAAACAGGTTCAATGTGCGTTTCTTTTGAAGCTAACTGGCTGATTACACAATAAAGTAAATGTATGTGGAGCGTCACCTGAACAGCGGAGATGCACATCTCAGGTTCGTCCCCTCCACCCAGAGCCATCAGATTCTCCATAAACATCTGAAATTCACCGGGGTCGTCGGTCTCCAAAACCGGGCCCACATCTGGAACAGCACATTTACAATCCTAGACACGTTTACAACTAGACCTGCTCTCGTTTCATCCGTTCTCGGATTCCTTACCGGGGTCGTGGAAGGGGACGAGGAAAAAGATCCCGGGCAGGCCACCGGCGTGGCTTTTCTTTCTGGCCTGGATGATGGAGAGGGCACGGAGACGGGCGGCGGTGATCTCCTCGAACATGCTGCCCGTGGTGTCGATCACAAACACCAGCGCCGGAGGTTGTTTCACACTGAAGAATCTGGAGGATTGAACACACGTGTTAAGTGTTCACAGTCGTGTAACGATTCAGCGAGAATCAATACGAATCGATTCACCTGGAGAGTTCTTTTTAAAATGCATATAACAGAAGTATTCATCTACAAACAGCAGAGGGCGCTGACACTTATATTTATATATCACAATGTCATGGTGACCTCGTACATCGCTACTTGTTACTTCAGTTAAGCCTTCAGAAAGGCTAATTCGTGTTGACCTCTGACCTGAGGAAGCTTTTGGGCCCCACTGCGTCCCTGAGGTCCTGGAGTACACTGACGGTCGCCTTGGTAGCCAGTTCTGCTGCCTCATTGTGGAGGTAATGATGGGGGGAGAAGATGGGCGACGTGCTGTCCTTGTTAATTCCACCCTCGGCTGCCTGGTGACGGCTGCTGTCCAGAACACCACCATGACTGCATTTTCCTGGGGAGGGAAGGGGGAGCGGGGGGGAGCGGGGGTTGAAAACATTTAGTCACGTTTGGGAAAAGCTTGTAAAGGACTGCAAACAAAATATTAGATATGTTACAGCGAGATGAGTTTATATGGGAATCCTTATTGTGTGCAGTTACACTGATCGGCCAGCAGAGGTCGTGATTACAGCAGTTGTGAGGAAACATCCCATACACTGGGATTATTAATCCTAGTAAATAATCCCACATGTAAACACCTTAGTTACCTGCAGGTTTAACCGGGTAGGTCCCGAAATATCCGGTAGTAAGAAGCGGTGACCCCCTCACAAACTCCTTCAGTAGATTATTATAGCAGCTGTACCGGTAACACGAAGCACAGGTCGGGGTGTCTTCTGAAAATAAACAAAACATTTACACGTAAGTAAAATACTCTATAAAAGTAATAAGTACTTTTATCCTGGGTTAGCCGTCATGTTACTCACCTGAGGCCACAGGTACAGCCGGTGATGTGGGGTGCAGGAGGTGCAGGTACTCGACTTTCTGTCCCATCTCCACCCAGTTACTGTGACTATAAAAGTCCTAAATAAACATCCACACAATATGAATCATGTTTATTTAAATGCAAGCTTAAAATAATCATAATTAATATGTATTAACAGGAAATAATGTTGTACACGAACGCCCTCTTGTGGACGACAAGGTAACACTGCATCTAATAGACATAAAGGAACAGCTGCTGATGAAGAATTAAATACATTTTATATTAATAATAAAATAGTTTCTGTAACAGGCTGTAAATCACAGATCAACTTTATTTCCATCTGATATAAAATAATCACCCAGTAATGGAATCGAGATCCATCAGAGAGGTTTAAAGTTGTTAGAAAGAAAGAAAGTAAGTAAAAATGAGGCAAGAGGAAGAAGATAGCAAGTATGTTTGAAGATGGAGTCAGACAAGATACAGATTTATGAGATATATTTTTATATATGAAGAATAAGATTCTATGAGATCTGCTCACCTGTAAGGCGTGGAGAACTTGACCCAGGTTGTATCTTGCCCCCTGATAATTCTTGCTCTTGGTTTGCAGGACAGTCTGTTTCCAGACGTCTTGTAGGAGCTGAATGCTTTCATTCAGTCTCTCGGAGTCGAAGTGATAGACCGGATCTGACCGGGTGCTACTCAAGAAGTCCATGGCGACATTGGCGTCCACCACCTCACTCACAGCTCTCCAAAACGCCCGACCCAGATCCTCCTGAATAAAGCAATACAAGAGATCATTATGTAATTATAATATAACATAACCTGAGGTGGACAAACATCTGTGGCTCGAGAGATACAAATCATAAATCCATAAATAATTTGATGCTGAATCTTTGCTGCATTATTCGGCACCTCTTACCTTGTTGTGATCACCAGATTCCCGATGCAGATGCGGATCAGGCATCATGTGGAGGGTCTGCAGGGTCACGTTGATCACGGCTTGCTCCGTCATGTACTGGTGTGTGTGTGAATCCAAGGATAGTGTCAGAACTCTGGACCAGAAGTTGGGCAGGAAGGTCCGGCATGATGGTGCACAATGAATCAACACGATGATCCATGTGTAGAGTCGGACGCCACGTCTCGCCATCATTCTGCCTTCTACAGTGTGTGTAGGGGTCAGATCATCAAGGCTGCTAAGAAATAATAAAAGAATACATTTTAAATCCACCCTGGCGTAGTGGTTAGCGCTGTCGCCGGACAATAAGTCCCGGGTTTTATTCCCTGTGTAATGCCGTCATGAACTTTCTGTGTGGAGTATGTTTCTATATGTTCTCACCAATGCTTCAGTCTTCTTCCACAGTGCAATGACATGTAGTGTGTGTGTGTGCGTGCGTGCGTGCGTGTGTGTGTGTGTGTGTGAGCCAAAGGTTCTTTTTTTCATCACATCTAGCAGGAGCAGCATTGTTTGTCAGTAGCATTGTTCATGATGCATTTGGTGCATTGTTTGTGTCCCCCCGTGTGAAGATCTTGGACACACTGTCAGTCGCATGAAATAAAGTTTAAAAGTTTAATAAAACTCAGACTTGTAAACTTTATTGTGAGAAAGAAGCTTCTAAAAACAAACCCAAGACCAACGCTTACAGAACGTTACATGCAGGCGTTACCGCCTCTAATCAGAAAAGAGAGTTTTAAGCATCATAATTTATTATGATCACACGTACGTAACTCTTTCTTGATTTGACATTGGTTCGATCCTTTCAAGCTGGTTAAGTAACTTCTGTCTGGTTAAGTGTTTGTCAGTTTTTTACAGGATGTGGTAAGTAAGCATTGTGTGTGTAATCAGTATGAGACGAAAAATATCAAAAGACACCATCATTGGATATCTTGTGATTAAAAAAACATTCAATCATATTAGACCAGATCCTTTACTTTAGTAATCCAGATTCAACTGCAATAATATCAGTACAGTACAAGTGAATAAATAAAGGGAATAATAAAATACTATATATAGTTTAATCATATATATACAATCATATATGTCTAAATAAAGAAAAATATTGGATATAGTATAGGAATAAAAAATAGCAATAAAATGATTAAACTTGACAGTGAAATATAACTTATTGGTTTATGTTTAAAACCCACAGGGTTCGTAATGTGTAAGTAAATAAATAAAATAATAAAATAAAATAAAATAAAATAATAAAATAAATAAATAAAATAAAAAAGCATCAACTGTAACATTAATTCTCTTTGTAACTCATTGTACTGGATTTTTTTTACTTTTTTGAAGATTTAACAATAGACTGTATTCTTATAGTATTTCTATAACCTCTAGTCTGCATGTTCTATTAACACTTGTACAGTCCAACGTTCACACAATTATTCATTTATTAATCATATTTATGATTTGTGATATTAGGAAAACCAATTATTTTAAACTAATGTTGTACTACTTAATGTGCTGAAGTTCAGACAGACAGACCGACAGACAGAGAGAGAGAGAGAGAGAGAGACAGACCGACCGACAGAGAGAGAGAGACAGACAGACAGACAGACCGACAGACAGAGAGAGAGAGAGAGAGACAGACAGACAGACAGAGAGAGAGAGAGAGAGAGAGACAGACAGACAGACAGACAGAGAGAGAGAGAGAGACAGACAGACAGACAGACAGAGAGAGAGACAGACAGACAGAGAGAGAGGGAGAGAGAGAGAGAGAGAGAGAGAGAGAGAGAGAGAGATGACAATTTCAGCATCTCCAATTAGCCTGACTTCATATCTTTGGACTGTGGGAGAAAACAGACATGGGAGGAACTATCAAACTCCACACAGAAAGCCCCAGAATCGACAGACCACTAAGCTACTGTACCACTCCACTTTTCATTATATACTGTATTATAGAAATCAGTTGTGTTCATCTAAAGTTCAAGCCCCATATCTACACACTTAGACATGGTCCATAAACTTCATTGGCTTCTTTAAGAGGTCTAAAGATTTTATATCATCTATTTAAATACACACCATGCAACTTCTTTCAATAGGGAGAAAAAGTGGGTAACAGTGGGCGATACATCTTTACGGATCTTCAAATGGGTTCCTGTAACAGAAACTAAACAGGTATCGAAACGTACATAGAAATGCTTAAATGATTGAATAACATCAAAACATACTATTTAATTCTATTCCTTATTTTTTTGGGTCAGATATTTAAAGCTAAAAGTTCTGGTGGTGCCGTAAGAGAACTGAAAGGTTTACCTACAGATGTGGTATTAGAGAACGCACGCTCAGTTTTACTGGATTTCCAAGGTAAATGCACTTAGGTTGTAACTTGAGGTATGTGACACCACTTTTTATCCAGTGATGTAGCTGTATAATACAGTAATTACACTGTTATTAACTACTTACTATTATAATTCATATGCTGCAAGCCAACCAAGTAAATAAAACTGAAAATAATAAACAAAATGTGTTCTCCTGTCAATAATCTTACTCAGTCTTACTCAGTACTTTTGATATGATTTCGGTTAACAGATGACAACAGTAATCAGAGTTTTATGTCCGACGTCTATCAGTCCAATAACAAAGTTGACAGCAGTACAAACTCGAGTCCACAGCATGCCAGCGGGGCCGTCAGCCCGACTCACACTCCTTACTTCCGCACAGAGGACTCACAACCTCCAACTCTAGGACAGGAGTCCATGGAGGGTAAGACATATTACATTTAGTGCACGATGTTGTACTTTTTATTCAGTTTTAAGGATGGGATTTCAAACATAAAATCCTGTTTCTCATCTACTGTAAAGATATGAAGACATTATCTATATCTATATACATTAAATATTAATGTATAAATATTATCCAATACTGATTCCAGTCTGTTGGTCTATGCTTGGTGATTTTTTATTGCTTTAGTTTTCCCATGTTTCTATATCGTCCTTACGGGCATGTCTTAAATCGTTTTGTGATGACATTACATTTTAACATCATTTATCATGCATGTTGTATGCATATTGTATAAGGGCTTCTCTTTTAAAAACAGTTTTACCATCGTATCTTTTACAGAAGCATCGATGAACAGAAGTGAAGTTACAGATGAACCACCCACTTTAATAAAAGAAGATTTGCTGCCTCTGTCTGCACAGGTACTTTACAATAGTCTACAAAATAATGCATTACAGTACAATGAACAAGGTGATAATAGTTATAACAATTGTCATTCGGAATGTTTGACGTTCTTGTTGTTACAGGAGGAGGAAGATGTAATGGTTGCTCCACCTTTGAAAAGAATTTGCACAGAATAAATGCAAAGTTAGCTGCATGTTCATAATCACAACCCGGATGTGTTCCCGAAATGGACAGTCATGTTGTCTTGAATTTTAAAAAAGAAAGAAATACTTACCAAAAACATACTGGTTATTAAAACTTGCTTCGAACATCATTTTGAAGTTTTATTACTGTGGGTTTAAATTTGTACTACAGAAATAGCAACTCGAGACTGAAGCTGTTAGTATTAAAGCTGTATGTGGAAAGGACAATCTCAGTATTGTGTTACGGCACAGAGTGTATCTATGAGTGTGTGTGTATGTGTGTATATATATATGATTGTTTTACTTGATATGTCTTGATTAACAATTAACAACTGAAACAAAAAGTGAACAACTCGCTGATTTGACCAATCTACTGTATTAATTTCTACCGAGATTAATTTATATCTATTATGATATAATATTTGCATTTTCCCCAGTGCAGAAGCAAATAATAGATAATAGTAGTTGAAGTCTGCAACTATGAAGGTCTTTACATTTTACCGTTTTTCACTTATTTGTAGAAATATTTTGCAATAATAAAGGGAGTCAAATATTTCAGTCTGTCTTATTGTCTCATGATGTCACTCTTTACAAAAGCACTGTAGTTAAGTAGTATAGATGTTAGTATAAATAGTTATATTAACTTATACTAAAGTAGTAGTAGAAGTGGGTAACAACAGGGTCTTGGGCTCGATCTTTTGCACACTTTAAACACTGTTTTAGTGCGTCTGAGAAGAGTGAAAATGGAACACACACACTAAACCCAGGCCGTTTGGCCTACGAAACGGAAGGGCCGCATTACACACTGAATTACAGTACACTAAAGTAAGTGTGCAACGAATCACATTGCAGGTGTCTGCACGTTGCTTCAGTTTCCTCCCAAAGACAAAAGACATGCAGATGAAATCTAGAGATACTAGTTTCACATGCACATAAAACACTAAACACCTGAACAGGTCGCCTGTCTATGGCAGGGTACAGACATACACACATGCACACACTCACAGAGCACAAATTTAGTGTCTCCAAATAACAAATGACTGCATGTCTTTGGACTGTGGGAGGAAACTGGAGTACCTGGAGAAAATCCCATGCAGACATGGGGAGAACATGCAAACTCCACACAACATGGCACCCCGTACTTCTTGAAGTGAGGCAAGTGTAAACATGGCGCTAAAAAAAAAAAAACTCCCAGAATTCTTTGCAGCAAATTGGCATCTAAAAAAGTAGCGTGGACGACAGAAAGAGAAAAAAAAAGTTTGGCTCGTGTCCAAATCTGGGCGTCGTAGAATCTGTGATTGACAATCACACCGACTAATCACAAGCATTCATTTCCAACTCCCTGAATACAATCAGCCAATAGTGGCGTCCGTAGGCGGGACTTGTGCGAGCGATTCCCCGCGCTGCCGGTGGGAGTTTTCAGGGGTCAGATACGCGGGGAGGAAATGTTGCCGGTAGGCTCCAGATCTCCCGCCATTTCTTCAACCGGCCACTAATTCGTATTCGAGACTCTCGCGGTGATTTCGGAGCATCGCTTTGCGGAACTCGAGCTTAAACGGATCGCTCGTGGTGCGCAGACTCAGAAGCGGAGAACATTTTAGAAAGCGCGCCATAGTGCGGTTTGGCTTGTACCGGGGGGGCCCCCGCGACGGCAACAACTCCGCCGCCTTTCGCGTGCTTCGGATGGGCTGTATGAGAGACCCGAGAGCGCCTGGTTGTGTGTGTACACGGACGGACGGATCATGATGAATTAAGAGTCGGAAGACCCGTATGTTAGCTTGTTGTTGGTTTATTTGTGCTAAGCTAACTCGGTGCGGCTAAACCGTGCGGTGCGAGTGTTGATGTCGGGAAACGGCGCCGCTTTGTCTGATCGCCGCCGCCGTCCTTCATTCTAACACGACGGTACTGACCACATTTTGTGATTAAGAAGTACCAGGATGGCGCCGCTGCTCGGACGGAAGCCGTATCCGCTGGCTAAGCCGCTCACCGAGGATCCGAACCCGGCAGAGCCGCTTTACATCATCCCGCACACCAAGGAGGCCTTCACCAACAAAGAGTATCCTTCATAGCAGCTAGGCTAATGCTAACCCTAATGAGAACGGTAATCATGTAGCATTCTCGGCTAACTAGTTAGCAGGGTAGTGCATACTACTTTACTAAGTAGTGTAGTAACCACTGTGGTAACGATGCGTACTAAGTAGTACGTTAGTAAGCCACCGGTTCACGAAGGTTATTCGCTCCACATTGTTGAATTAACGCGGTTATAATCGCTTAAGTCATTCGCGCTGTATTGTCGACGTTTTATTCACGTTCACATTATCATTCTTACTGAAATACATAAATAATGAAACGTCATGTAAGTATTAAAACGTCATAACGCCACGAACTGATATTATTTTGGCTTTATGAACATGTTATGACGTTTAGTGTTAAAAGCCTGTGGACAAATGTCAATGACACCTGAATGTTAATAAACACCAAGTCTGCTTACAGACAGTTTAATATCTTTAATTATATTTAGACGAGTACTTTAGTACTTTTGTAGCTCAGGAGTCCTGGGGTAAAGTACCGGCTGTGTCATTTCAAGGTTTGTTTAAGAGGTGCTCCTGTTGGACCTCTGAGCGAGGCTTTGTTTTCTATACTTTCATTACTATAAGTCACTTTAAATGAAAACGTTTTGCTAAATGTTAATGCACTTTATACACACACACACACACACACACACACACACACACATATATATATATAATATTCGTCACTGCATGTTTACTAAAACAACACACACACAGACACACACCGTCAAAAATACTGGAACAAACACACCGACTGTTAATAATTGAATGCATATATAACACATTTAAGCACCTGCGCATGTTCTCCACATTTACCTCACATTTATCCATACCGGCTCCAACACTTGAGACTTGCTCGAGGGCCCGAGAGTGGCCCTGGTGAGGTTTGAACTTGCAATCTTTCTAATTCCTAGTCCAGTTACATTAACCACAGGTCTTTGTAATTGTTAACATGTTGGTTTTACTGGCATGGCGAGTTTACGCTTCACTAAAAGTGGTTGAGGTTCCGTGTGTTTGATAGTTGTTAACATTGTGTGACATTTTTGTAACACACTGGATTTAAAACGCCTAAATGGACTTAAATGTGAGTCAAATAGGAAGTTGATTAGATCAACGAATGTAAAACAATTGATGTGAAACGACGAGACTTGATGGTTTTGGTGATTTCTTTTAGTCTAGTAGTTTGTGATTTGGGACGCGACCTCGTCTGAACCTCGTCTGAACCTCGTCATCCAAATCAATGAATTATTCATCAATATAAATCCGTTTTTTCTTTGTGCGTTTATGGAAGTTGTACTGCAGGAATGATTCTTACTTTCACTTTGACGATGTTTGTCATTGGCGCTCGTGCTTCAGTGATGCTAACTGTTAGCTTGTTAGGCTAACCTGGTTTATCAACTGGAAATATGTCTGATTGCTAAACCAGTTTTAATATCTGACTTAATAACATAAATACAGTAACATGGTGTCATTTAGTACCGTCTGAATCAGTGTGTTGTGTTTAATGTGTGTATCTGAACAACCCCGGCTTGGTTGTAGCTTAACATTTTCATTCTGAAGTTTACCCTTCGTTTACAGCTAAACCCTGTACATGTAAATATGATGCACATAAGCATCCGGTTACCGTGCCGGTGTTTTCCACGTCATGTTTCGTGGATGTGTATTGTACACACGGGTAGTACCGTATAATGAAGCTGTACAATAGCAGGTTCAGTTCAAGGTTGTGATGAGTTGTTGGTGGAAATAAAACCATTTTAGATTTCGTTGTTCCTTGATTGAACCGAGGACATAAAAACATTCTGTATCAACTCTCATCGTGTGAAAACTTGTGGCTCGGATCAACTGCACTAAATCTCACTTTGTTTTCGTGAAGGACAAAGAATTGTGGCGGGTGTAAACATTCACGCCGACTGACGTCTGACTTGTGTACCTGTCTGACTACTTTGTAATTTCACAAGCTTGTTACTGTACAACAACACTTACGTTTAAAGATTTAGAGACGTGTTAACATTCGGATTTATTCTTCAGATCGTCCGTTCGTGTTGCTGCAGGTTGAACAAAGCGTTCATGAATACTGGTTATTACGTGGTGTAGTGAACAGCACTGTCACCTCACAAGAAGTCGTTCTGGGTTCGATCCCTAGTTGGGACGGTCCCGGTACTTTCTCTGTGGAGTTTGCATGTTCTCCCTGGGTGCTTTATCCTACAGTCTAATAAAGTCCACAATAAAGCAAATAAATAAAAACAAAAGCATCATCATAATAATAATAATACATGTAAAGAAAATAAATTTCTTTATATTTTTTAGTGTAACACTCAATCGTGCATTTTTATTTGTTAACATTATTTTTTAATGTATTTCTAAATGAGTCGTGTGTGTGTGTGTGTATTTTGAATATAAGTAAATAGCTACCTTATTGCTCTCGAGGGAAACGTTTTTTGTGTGCAGATGAAGCAGATGCTTCTCTTTTAATTATTGAACTTCTTTTACATTCCATCATGAACAATTCATCTTGGACTCCGGAGCACAGAGCAGATCTTCATTAGTGGAGTTTCAGGTCCCCCCCCCCTCATTATTATATGTAAGGTTCTCCTTTTCTACACCACGGTTCCTTAATCTCATGTTCAGTGAGTACGAGACCAGAATGCAGAAGTACAGCGAGCGTGTCTGGACGTGTAAAAGCACCGGCAGCAGTCAGCTCACACACGTGGAGGCCTGGGAGGAAGAGCACGAGGTCACCGAGCTGTAAGTATTTAATACCACCGGGATTCATGGTAAATATCCAAATGTAAAACCGAGATGTGCTTTTGTTGGTCCTGAACATGTTTCGGTCTTATTGTCATGTGCATCGGTACCATCTAGTGATTTAGATTCATGCACTTGTTACCATAAGAGCCAAACAATAAATTATAAGTAATATTAAGAGCACTCTTTATTCAGAACTCATTCTTTGGTTTTAATCCTGGTGTTGGGTTTAAGTACAGACTGAGACTGAGGTTCCGGGTTAAATGTTCCGCCTGTAAAGACACGAGTGTTTTTGTTCCCAGACTCCAAGAAGAGTACCCTGTATGGTTCGAGAAGCCGGTCCTGGAGATCGTGCACCACAACACACTGTCTCTAGACAAACTGGTGGAAAAGGCCTGGTTAGAGGTCCTGACCAAATACGCCGTGGGCGAGGAGTGCGACTTTTTGGTAAGCCTTCGATTTTTTTTGATGTCTCTCACTTTGGCTGTCTCGCTTCAGTCGTGGCTCATTCTTTCGGAACTCTTTTTGCTCCCAGGTCGGGAAGGATAAGAGTTTACGTGTGAGGGTGGTGAAGACTCATCCGCTGGAAGCCGCACAGGAGGAACAGGCGGAAAAGAAGCTGGAGGGAGCGTGTGACTCCCCGTCTAGTGACAAAGAAAACGCCAGCCAGGAGAACCAGAAGAAGGAGCAACCAAAGGAGGAAGAGAATAGAAGGGAGAGCCTCTGTAAGTCACTATGTGCTGTTTTAATCATCGCCTGAAGGTGGTGCTATTTTGCAAGTTAAAAACAATTATTTTAATGCTTAATATAGTTTTATGTCAGATATAAGTGAACACTTTCTTAAAATGTGTCTCAATCCTGTAACTTAAAGGCTCTTAAGTGCCCAATCAGAATTTTGATCAGAAGGTTGCTGGTTCGAGTCCACTACTATTTCAATATGTAGACAACTAAGCCTTTTTTATTGAAATATACAAGTGTGGTTTTCTGCGTGTACGCTGGCTTCCTCCCACAGTCCAAAACATTGTGTTCATTGTAGTCACTGATTTGTGTGTTTGTACCCTGTTGCTTTATGCCGGGTGTTTCTGTGTGCCCGGTATTCATTACGAATCGAGGAAAGTCTCCAGCACCTCGTCTCTCGATTCGTGTTGCCAGTCCTGATAACACCACGTGGATAATTTTCTCTCCTGCAGGTGATCGGGCACGTCGCTCCCCCAGAAAACTCCCCACGACCATGAAGGAGGAGAAGAAGAAATGGGTCATGCCTAAATTCTTACCCCTCAAATACGATGTCAAGCTCCTGGACGAGGACAAAGTGATCAGTGACGTCCCTGCCGATAGCCTCTTCAGATCCGAGAGACCCCCAAACAAGGAGATCCTGCGCTACTTCATCAGGCATTATGCACTCCGGCTGGGCATGGGAGAGAGCGCCCCCTGGGTGGTGGAGGACGAGCTAGTGAAGAAATTCAATCTGCCCAGTAAATTCAGCGACTTCCTTCTGGATCCTTATAAGGTAACGAATCTGAATCGTGACTGTTTCAGTTTTTAACACATCTGCTGTCAATGTGGAATTGTGGGTTTTAAACGCTTGTCTTTATGTTTACAGTTTATGGCTGAAAATCCCGCTTCTAAGAGGAAGAGTCTAAGCTCTCCAAATGGAAAACCCAACAAGAAGCTGAAAACGTCGGACGGCATCGACGAAAAGGGAGAGAAGGAGAAAAAGAAGAGAAAAAAACGAGATTCACTAAACATGCCCCTGAGTCCGACGCTCTGGGCGAACATGCAGGTTCGGTCTGTTTGTTTGTTTGTTTGTTCAGACTAATTTAGGGCTGGACGATAAATCGTTTGTGTATCAGCATCGTATTGTTCGCCTTAGCAGTATTATTCAGTACAGACAAACCAGTCTGGGTAAGGGCTGTTCATGTATCTCGTGTTCGACTCACACAAGCACTGACCAACTCTTTACTGCTGCCCCCTGGTGTCTGTAAATCTGTCTTTTGCTGCACGTATCGAGTTATAGGCGGATGATTATTTCCTAAGTGTTTAACAAGCACAGTGTGGAAGGGGAGTGGAGTCTTACAGAAGGTTTTAAAGGGTTAAAATGATCGTAACTTTATTCATAACATTCTTCCAATAAGTGAAGCTCGTGCTAGTCGCTCGGTAGTCCATCGTTCTGTTGAATCAGATTGTAACCGCTGATTTTAACTGTTCAGGTGAAGAATTTAAACGGCTCTCCACTCAAGATGAAGAATTCGGACAAATCCGAGAACAAGAAACTCGACGGCAGGAAGAGGCACCGGAGCAGTGGGGGAAGGAACCAGAAAGGCTCTAAAAAAGATTCGGGTTCGAAGAAGTCCAGGATGAAACAGATGACGCTGCTGGATCTGGCCAAAAGTCCTTCGGCTGCGGGCAGCCCTAAAAAGAGAGCGCGAAGTTCTGGACCCGGGACGCCCAAGCTGGGGAAACCTCTGCCCCCGATGGCTCTGCATCTGCTGCGCTTCTATAAGGAGAATAAAGGCAAAGAGGACAAGAAGAACTCTCTGTCTCAGTTGGTGTCCAGGGCCGCGAAGACACTGTCCGCCGAGGACCGGGGACGTTTACCCGACGAGCTGAGGGACATCGTACAGAAGAAGTGGGAGCGTCTGGAGGAGAAGCGTCGCTGGACCCTGATGAGCGAGGAGGAGCGTCAGGAGGCCTTGCGCAAGAAACGTGAGGAGCTGAAGGAGAAGCTGCGTGAGAAGGCCAAGGAGCGTCGCGTGAAGGAGCTCCAACTCCGGCGTGAGCAGCAGAAACGCTTCGAGGATCAGGAGCTGACGGGAAACGGTCTGCCCACGTTCCGGCTGGTGGACATGCCCGAGGGGCTTCCCAACGCCCTGTTCGGAGACATCGCCATGGTAGCGGACTTCCTCCACTGCTATTCTGAGCTGCTCATGCCCGAGGAGCAGTACCCGATCACCGCTCAGGCTCTCATGGAAGCTTTGGCGTCCGACAAGGGCGGCTTCCTGTACCTCAACCGTGTCCTGGTGGTTCTGCTGCAGACGCTGCTCCAGGACGAGCTGGCCGAGTCTTACAGCGAGCTGGACATGGCGCTGTCGGACATCCCGCTGACCATGCACTCCGCATCGGAGCTGGCACGCCTGTGCCTCCGCCCGTCCGACGTCCAGGCCGGCGAGAGCAACACGGGCTCCGAGTCTCTGTGGCACGGCGGAGGATGCTACGATGGCGTAGTGAGCCCCGAGCTCCTGGAGCGACTGGAGACTACCGAGGTGTTCGAGCTGGCGCCGGCCGAGAAGGTGAGCCTGCTGGTGGCGCTGTGCCACCGCGTGCTCATGACCTACTCGGCGGAGGATCATGTAGAGTCCATGCAGCAGAAAGCCTCCGAGCTCTGGAAGGAGCGGATCGCCATGCTCAAGGAGGCCAACGTGCGCCGCCGGGCTGAGAAGCAGAAACATAAGGAGAAGCTGGAGTCCCGGGGACCGGACGCCACCGCCAAGGTGCAGAAGAAGATGGAGACGGGGAGCGTAAAAAAGGAAGAGCCGAAGGTCGAACCCGAGGACATGATCAGCACGGTGAAGAGTCGCCGTCTGATGTCCATGCAGGCAAAGAAAGAGAAAGAGGAAATGGAGAAGCAGAATAAAGGTGAGCGAATCGGGGGAACGAAAAAAAAAAAAAAAAAAATAACAAACATGGCATTAAAAGACAAACAATCTCTGCATGTCATGTAGATCTATTAAATATAATAAGTAGAATGAGTAAAAGAATTATTTCTTGCTGCAATTGTGCCCCCTGCTGCACACCCTGTGTGATTTCACATGTCTGAACGCAGAGCGGATGGAGAAGGAAGCCGAAGAGGAGCGACTCAGGAAGCAGAGCGCCGCCGCTGAGCGAGCTTTCCTCGACGGCGTCGCCAAAGCCAAGCTGGTTCTGAGGAGAGTCCCTCTCGGGACTGACCGCAACCACAATCGGTACGTACACACACACACACACAGAGTGGGGAGCATCGTCACCCCGTAACTCGAAGGACCTGGGTTGAACATCCATCCGTCTGTAATTGTAACGTTGGTGTAACATGGATGTTTGATGTGTGCAGGTATTGGCTCTTCTCTGACGTGGTTCCTGGCTTGTATATAGAGAAAGGTTGGGTGAACGACAGCATCCATTACAGCTTCACTCCACCGACGGAGTCGGAACCGGAGCCGGCGGAGGAGGACGAGGACGACGAGGATGTTGACAGTACGTGTTTAACATCTTTGTTCTGGTATCGTCTGTAACGAAAAACTCATCACGGTGCTTTTACACCCAGGAATAAATCCTGCACATAGAAACCTAATCCGTGCAGTGAAACGCATGGTAAACGCACACTTAGGTGGCAGTAGTGAGCACATCCAGCAGAGAAACATGCTCTGATATTCTAGTTTGGTCACCCGGGGAGCAGTTATTTAATTTCATTTAATAAATCTTTTTTTTTTTCTTCCCCAGATGGTGAGAAAGATGATGAAAGAAGTATAGCCAGCGTTACAGAGAATGGCCAGCAGGGGGCTCTTGCTTACGAGCCGTGTGTAGAAACGACAGTGCCCAACCAAGGTCAAAATCTCTGGTATGTGAATAATTATTAATAATTATTATTATTAGCGTTAATATTTAATAATAATAACTTGTTTTACTTTTCTTGTCCATTTAACATCATGTTCCAAATCTAGCACAGAACACTTGTAATAACAGACCCGATTTATGGGCCCCTGTGACCCTCGGACAACAGATCTGATTGCCCCCATGTCAACATGGTTGTGTATAATAATAATATAAATTATAATTGATTAATTGAATCTTACATTAATTAAGAATGATGTATCAAAAACGATTGTTTCGGCAGTTCGGGACCTTTTATCATGAGTGAACAATGTGGGATGTTTTTGTCCCGTGTCGTATGTTAGACGTGATTTGCTGAAGTTGTGCGTCAAAGACTCAACAAAACTTGTGCAACTTAAACCAAAACGTCACTTTTGAAATAAATAAATAAGTGAGCTGGATGTGTTTAGTGTGTGATAGTGTGAAACTGTTGACACGATTAAATCTGTAATGATATTCGTTTCATTTTCCAGGTTCGTCTGCGACTCTCCGAAAGATTTAGACGATCTCATCGAGAACCTTCACCTGCAGGGGGCGCGAGAGAGTGAGCTGAAACTCAAGCTCAAATTCAGGTGAGTTAAACGTATGAATGCAGACGCGTGGCTGCTGCATTCGTGTGGATGTTGTGATGTCAGTGCTGTGGGGGGGATGTTCTTCAGGTACCCGGACATCGTGCACTCCATTCACCTCAGTCGAAAAGGAAACGCTGGTCTGCGCACCTGCGACGGGCACGACGAGCTTCTGAAGTTCCTGCGGAGTGACATCATCGAGGTTTCGTCGCGTCTGGAGAAGGGTGGTCTGGGGTTCATGGAGAACACGGCGGAGTTTGAGGAGCAGGTACGTTCGGCGACCGATCCTCGGGATCTTCTCCGGGTTCTCCGGATCATCCACCGCTCGCCTGCTGGAGCCTCGGTTTTGTCTTTCAGGTGCGAAACGTGGAGAACCTGAAGGACCTCGGCGAGTGTGTGATCACGCTGCAGAAGAGCGTCGTCAAGAAGTTTCTCCAGGGCTTCATGGCTCCTAAACAGAAGAAGAAGAAGAAGCAGTCGGGGGAGGAGAACGTGAAGGCCGAGGAGGTGGACGAGGAGAAAGTGCTCGCTGAGGAGGCCCGGGTGAGAGAGCGTGTGTGTGTGTGTGTGTGTGTGTGTAGTGACGTTTAAATTTAAATACATAACTGAGGGAAGCACTTTTGCTGAGCTGTAAATTGTACATAGAAATGATGTTCTGCTCTCCGCCTGTAGGTGGCGACCGCCGTGGAGAAGTGGAACACTGCCATCCGTGAAGCTCAGACCTTCTCCCGCATGCATGTTCTGCTGGGGATGTTGGACGCCTGCATCAAGTGGGACATGTCGGCAGAGAACGCTCGCTGTAAAGTGTGTCGTAAGAAAGGTGAGGAAACACTCCGAGTTCCTGTCTCAGAGCCAATCAGCTCGCAGTATCTGCTGCTTCCAGGATGTTATGGTCTGGTAGCGCTGTCTCCTCTCTGTATCATGTCCCGGCCAAGAATCTGGAGCTTTCTGTGTGGGGTCTGTCGATGTTGTCCGTGTGGGTTTCCTCCAGGATTCCTCACACAGTCTAAAGACATGCAGTCCAGTACCTTTTCTGCTCTTGCTAACTTGGTTTCCGTTTGTTTCAGTCGGCGAGGACGACAAGTTGATTCTCTGTGACGAGTGCAACAAGGCCTTCCATCTCTTCTGCCTGCGGCCGGTGCTCTACCGCATCCCTGAAGGGGAGTGGCTCTGTCCAGCCTGCCAGCCAATCACTGCCCGCCGCTCGTCCCGCGGCAGGTGAGAGCGACGCCTTCGCGAATACGCTAATGCACACACACACACACACCGTTTTTAATCCCTGCATTAAACCATGATGTCCGGTCACTACAGAAACTATAATGAAAACTCAGATGAGGAAGAGGATGAGGAGGAGGAGTCTGAGGAAGAGTCCGAGGAGGAAGATTCTGAGGAGGAGGAACAGAGGGACACGGGACACAGCTGTAAGTGGTCCTCTTTACTAAAAGTTTGGACACCCCTGAGATAAACGAATCCACTGATCGAGCTGCTTTTACGTTACAGTGAGATCCAGGAAGAAGATGAAATCATTCCTCCGCTTCAAAGACAAGTCCAAGTCCGGATCCAAGAAAAACTCGCCACCTAGTGCCAAATCCGAATCGAAATCGGGCAAAACGACAAAACCAGCGACTAAAAGTGCGACCAGATCACGACCGAGTAACCCGGCCGACATCGATGAACTGGTGAGAACGTCTAATGTTTAAATCCCACACCTGATCTACACTGAGAAGTGTTTCATTTGTAAACATGTGATTCGGGTTCAACAGGTACGTCAGAGTTCCAGAACCGGTGCTAGTAAACAGGCGCAGGAGCTCGAAAAGTGTGAAGAAATCCTGCAGAAACTGATCCGGTTCCGTTACAGCTGGCCGTTCAGGTGTGTATCACCGGGGCTTTAAATGCACACGAACTCACAAATGCATGATCAACATTCACAAGCATTTAGTAACATTTATAAAATAAATGAGTATTGATCTGATAGTATACTTGTCGACCACACGGGGGCGATACAGGTAGATCACAAGAGAAAATGTGTGTGTAATAGGACCGTGATTATGTTCTCACGCTCACCGTTTCCTCTCACCTTGTTGATCCAGAGAGCCGGTGTCGCCGGAGGAAGCCGAGGATTATCTGGACATCATCAGCAATCCCATGGACTTCAGCACCATGCAGAATAAGTTCAAGTCGTCAGAGTACCGCAGTCCACACGACTTCCTCGAGGACCTCAAGCTGGTGTTCACCAACGCCGAGGAGTACAACCAGCCCGACAGCAGCGTTCTCCAGTGTATGAACCGCACCGAACAGGCCTTCACCGAGCTCCTCCACAAGATCCTGCCTGGCCTGAGCTACCTGCGCCGCAAAACCCGCAAACGCAACGTCCCACAGCCGGACGAGGAAGAAGACCAGGACGAGGAGGACCGCAAACGAGGAAGCAGCAGGTCCAGGAGAAACAACAGGAGCAGCAGCAGACGGCGCAGACGAGAGGAAAGCGAGGAAGACGAGGAGGAAGACCAGGACGAGGAAGACGAGGAACCGAAAGAGGCCAAGAGGGCGCAGAACGGCAAACGAGGAAGCGGCGGGAGCAGCAGGTCCAAGAGAAACGACAGGAGCTGTAACAGACGACGCAGACGAGATGAGAGCGAGGAGGAAGAGGAGGAGGAACCGAAAGAAACCAAGAGAACACAGAACGGCAAACGAAGAGGAGGTGACGAAGGCAGGAGCAGCAGGTCCAAGAGAAACGACAGGAGCAGCAACAGCAGGCGGCGCGAACAAGCTGAGAGCGAGGAGGACGACAAAGAGGAGACGTCCAGACGAAAGAGCCGACGAACGGCGGCCACGGCGAACCGTAAAGATTACCGCGAGCAGGACAGCGACAGCGAGCGGGAGAACAGGAGGACTGGATTAAGGAAGTCGGCGAGGAGAGACGAGACCGTCAGCGACGACGAATCGAACCGTCAGCGACATTCCAAGAGACAAAAACGTTAAAATCCAGGGTGCTTTTTTTAATTCTGTGTTTTTGTTCAAATCCATAAAATTCTCCTTCCTTCCTTTTCTACCTCCCTGGTTTCCACAAGGCGCCGCGGACCCACCGTCACGCCCGCTGAGGTCCTCTCGAGCTGCCCCGTGTAGATTTCTCTCCTGCTTTATTATTAGATGTTTTATGTTTATATCAACAAACCTGAAAGAAACTGGTCTATATTTGTAAGTTGTTTATTACTGGTGAATTTTGTTTGTTTTTTGTTTTTTAATCAATCTCTTATGAGAATCTCTGTGAGCTCTTAAAAAAAAATCATTAAAAATTTGTCCTCATTTTTGAAAAACTTCTGTAAGAATTTCTTCCTTTTATTTTCTTATGAAGATTTCAGGCACATCCGTCATGGAACATTCTAGATTGTTTTTTATATATAAATATGTGTGTATAAATTATGCACCAGAACTGGAACTCCAGTCGTGATCACGGTATATCGATACCGCTCGGCACTATTTTCATCTCGGCAAACCAGCACTAAACATTTCTTTTTCTTCTTTGGGTTTTTTTTTTCTTTCTTTCCAGCGTCTGAGTACGTAAATAAAGAATTTGAAGAATCAGAAGTTCAGTCTGCTTGGTTTAATTGATCTTAAACGTACAGCAACAAAACAAACAAAAGAACAACAAAAGAGTTTGTTGTTGACGCCACTTGGAACCGGTAATCATCGTTGCACCTCACATTTTTTAGGGATTCTCCTCAGTGACGGGACCTTTAACTGATGTCTGGCTCGGAAAAACTAAACTCATTTTTATTGTCCAAACTTGGTAGGTTTGTTTATTAAAAGCTTTCGGGCGGCTTGGTGCATTATTGGTTTGCATTCCTGGGTTTGATTCCCAGTTAGGCTGTAAGTATTATAACTCCGATGTATTCTCACTTCCTCACACAATCCATAAACGCATCAGTAAAGCAAGTTGACCATACATGAGTGTACAGTATGTGATTTAAAAAAGTTCAATCACACGTAGATATCATGTGTGTGTATATATA